>PITA01008945.1:0-80884 GCA_004023965.1 Spilogale gracilis
AAATTTTAGGATTGTTTGTTCTAACGTTTTGAAGAATGTTGGTGGAATTTTGATCGGAATGGCATTGAAAGTGTAGATTGCTCTGGGCAGTATAGACATTTTGAGAGTGTTTATTCTGCCGATCCATGAGCATGGAATGCTCTTCCATCTTTTTGTGTCTTCTTCAATTTCTTTCATGAGTGTTCTTTAGTTCCTCGAGTACAGATTCTTGACTTCTTTGCTGAGGTTTATTCCTAAGTATCTTATAGTTTTTGGTGGTATAGTAAATGGAATCGATTCTCTGATTTCCCTTTCTATTTTTTCGTTGTTAGTGTATAAGAATGCAACTGATTTCTGCGCACTGATTTTGTATCCTGCCACATTACCAAATTGTTGTATGAGTTCTAGTAGTTTGAGGGTAGAGTCTTTTGGGTTTTCCACATAGAGTATCATGTCATCTGCAAAGAGAGAGAGTTTGACTTCCTCTTTGCCAAGCTGGATACCTTTTATTTCTTTCTGTTGTCTGATTGCTGTTGCCAGGACTTCTAACACTATGTTGAACAGTAGTGGTGAGAGTGGGCATCCTTGCCTTGTTCCTGATCTCAGAGGAAAGGCTGTCAGTTTTTCCCTATTGAGGATGATATTCGCGGTGGGTTTTTTGTAGATAGATTTTATGAGGTTGAGAAATGTTCCCTCTATCCCTATACTTTGAAGAGTTTTGATCAAAACATCCAACTACCAGGTCATAAAGCTCTTCCATAGTTTGGTTTCACAAAAATGACACTAAAGATCCTCTCCATGTGTTCCTCCACCAAGATTGAGAGTGAGTACTTGTTAAATGGGCTTAATAATTCATCTTTATTTTAAAAATAATAAACCAATAGCTTTTTCTTTGATTCCTCCTTTTATTGCAGGTTTTATACTGCTCATACTCTCCCTTGATGAATAATCTAATGAGTAATGCGACCATTGTGGGTGCAAAGGGAGAGTGGATATATAAAAAGGAAAAGTGGCACAGAAGGGATTTATCCTTTTACTGTGAAATCTGATTTGCACGTCAACCACAAGCCTGTTAAATTCAGATTGGAATTTTGTAATAGTCTCTGCCTTGGATTTTGTGTTACCAGGGATTTTCAGCTATTTCTTGTTAGATGGAAACTCAGGTTTTGTTTTATATGCATTTCAAACTCTATATGGCATTGTACCCTGTACCATCCATACAATCCCTATAAGCTAACTTTTCCATGACTTGTCTTTATATGATTGAGAATACAGCATTTTATTTCAGGGTCTTATAACCTACAGAATTCTCTGCCTCTTTTAATATAAAATCAATATTGGCATTGATAATGGAAATTATCTTTTTCTACCTCAGAAGAGTTTGAAATGGTACGTCAAATATATATAGGTGGTTAATTTACTTATTTTTTTTAAATGTTTTCTATTTTGAGTGTTTATCTACTCAACTACTTTATATTGATTTTCTAAATGTAGATGACAAATAAGAAATGGACCAACAAAAAACACCTGAAAGCTAAGATTTGTAAATCTACTACATTTTTAATGACAGGAA
Organism: Spilogale gracilis; assembly: GCA_004023965.1. Lineage (NCBI taxonomy): Eukaryota > Metazoa > Chordata > Mammalia > Carnivora > Mephitidae > Spilogale > Spilogale gracilis. The sequence goes on from PITA01008945.1 coordinate 1,553, forward strand.
CATTAGGACACCTAGAAACCATTACATTGCTGATGAATATTTAAGTTTTTAGTTAAATGATTCATTTCCTTTTTAAGATTAGGATATTAGGATCTAAATAGGAAACTATCTTGACTTGAGTACATATAAACCTAACATCATTTGCCTCTATAAATGTAGTTAAAGTTTTACATAGGATGTTTTTTGAGGGATGATTGGTTGAATTTTTCTTACTACTCATATTCATGTATGCACACAAACTTTTTCCACTAGATTCTAAAATTAGAAATTTCACTTATAAAAATTAAAAACACAAACACTTTTATGTAGAAGAAAATAAAGCCTACACTTATGCTAACCATCAAAAGTTATTTTATATTTCGGTATATTTCATTTTAGTCTTTCTGCCATGCACACATTTTATTTATGGTGATTTTGTACAGTAGAGTTAGAGTTTTGTGTATATTACTTTCATGTAACTTCCTATCAGGAATCTTTCCCACATCATGAAGCCATCTTCATAAATAGAATTTCTTGTGGCTCTTCACTGGTAATTCAAGTTGTTTGTTTTTCAGAAATTATAAATACCTATTTATGTAGATCTTTCATCTGTTTCTGATTTTTTTTGTTTTTGTTTTTGTTTTTACTTTAGAAAATATTCAGGGACACCTAGGTGGTGCAGTCAGATAAGAAGCCGACTCTTGGTTTTGGCTCAGGTCACGATCTCAGGTTGTCAGATCAAGCTGACATGTGGGGCTCCAAGCTCCCATTTATAGTCAGAATGACAGCGAGTAGTAAATCGTGTTTTAGTGTTTTGAACCTGGTTACCTAGGTAAAGGACTGCTTCCTCTAAGGTGTCTATGCTAGTGTTTAACTTTTTATCAATTTGTTCCTGAAAGCAGAGTGCAGTGCTTACATTTTTTGTTAGTTCATTAACACGATGTGCCGTACGTATTTCTTTAAAGGAACACAGTCTGCTTAAAACTATCTCTCCATGTCCCTCCTCCTCCCCATCCCGTGAGCAAGTGCGCACTCTCTCTTTCTCTTTCAAATAAAAAAAATATTTAAAAAGATAAAAGTTTCCTAAAGTGAAATTACGGAGTAAAATGGCATATACATTTTTAAGGCTTTTGATACATATAGGAAAATTGCTTTTTGTAATGTTAATACAATTTAATTTCTGCTTACTACATATGATAAGACTTAGTATCTTTGTCGTACAGAGGTCATACAAATAAAAAAGAAAATAATGTTCTAAAACTAGAATAGGTTAAGAATATGAACACAGAATTTACTAAACTGGAAATGTGTATGTCCGTGTAAATATATATGAATAATATCAAATCTCATTAGGAATACAAATTATAATAATAAAAATACTATTTTAATTATAATAGAATATTCTTTCTTTGAAAGTATTCAAAGGTAAGATGTTAACATTAGGGGAAGCTGGGAAAACATATTAGGAGCTCTACTATTTTTGTAACTTTCTGTAGGTGTAAAATTATCTCAAAATAAAAGGTTACAAAATTACTCATATAATAGCTGTAGGTGCTTATTCAACTATTTTGTGCATATTGATCTCTTATAAATGAGCCACTGTACAACCAGAAATCTACATCAGAGCACACCTTACTAGTTATTTTCTTCAGTCACAGGCTAGTATTGAAAAATAAGTATAAAATATATCCAATGAATGCTGTCATTTATTGCACAAGTCTCTGAACCTGCTCTATATGTTATACACTTTATCTCATTTAATCTTCCATACAGTCCTACAAAGTAAGCAGTAAGATTACAACACTCATTTTACAGATTAGAAAGACAAGGCCGTAAGGTTGAGTAATTCATTCAAAGTCATATTCTAAAATGTTTACTTTGGGGCTCCTGGGGGCTCAGTCCTTAAACATCTGCCTTCTACTCAGGTCACAATCCCATGATCCTGGGAGTCTAGCTCCCTGCTCAGTAGGGAGCCTGCTTCTCCCTCTCCTGCTCCCCCGGCTTGTGTTCTGTTTCTCACTGTCTGTCTCTCTCTGTTAAATAAATAAAATCTTAAAAATAATAAAAAATAAACATAAATAAAATATTTTACTTTCATTCATTTCATTTATAAGATATGTCCATTTAGCAAAAATGACTTACATTTGGGGAATGAATGTTTGTCTTTTTTTTCAGCTGGATATGGTGTTCCCTTTCCAACAGATGAACCTACAGACATTATTCCACGAAGCTGCCAACTAACAGCAGATGTTCCACAAGTCACACAGCTGCTAAACATGACTAAACTCCGCCAAACTGAAATAAAATTTGGAGGTCATCCTGTAAGTTCAGCAGAATCAGGTATGCATCAGGCACCTGAATTATAAGCATATTTATTTGAAAGACCAAAAAAAAGGTGAAAAAAATCCCAGCACCGCAGTAATGCTTTATAGCTTGTAGTTAAAATATTAAGTCTCTCTGACATCGACTCATGTCTGTGATAAATCATTTTAAAGTTCTCTTTAGCAGCTAAAATATTTCCTGGGTTTTTACATACCAAATCAAAACATCCTTGATTAGTCCTCTCCTTTTCCTGTATGCTTCCAGGCCCAGCCAGTTATATTTCTGAAATATCTCTGGAATCTGTCTGTTTCTCTGTCCTATTGCTGCTTTCATTGATCGGGTCACTCACATTAGCCTCCCAGCTAATCCCCACATTGCTGTTGGAATTATCTTTCTGATAATAGAAATAGAAATGTGATCATGTCTCTCTTCGATTAAAGACCTTTAATGCCTTTCCCACTATCTTAGAAGACAAAATGAAAAAACCATTGGAAACTTATACAAAACCAACCTCCCCTATCCCAACCTACTAGAGAGTTTCATCTCTCATTCTCCATGTGTGATTTTCTGACCACTTTGCAGGCTTGCACACATTCAAATTTAGAATTGCTGTTTCTTGGCCTAAAACAGGTTCTTTACCTTTCTGCCCAAAACCAGTTCATTTTTGTAGATCCAACTCAAATGCGACCTCTTCTGTGCAGTCTTTCTTAATTCTAACAAGCTCTGTTTTTCCCTGATGTTTTTTCCCCTTTCTTTTCTTTATTTTTTTTACAGTACTTTTTAATATGTCTGCATTTCCCAATAAATTGTGACTTCCTCCAGAAGTACCTCATCCTTCCATATCCCTAGCATCTAACACAGTGTTTGCCACAGTGTTTGCAGGCCAGGGACTGCAAACTCAAATTACTATGGAGGCCAGTCAGATAACATAAATGAATAAAGTGGGCTGGATGCCTAAATATTGGACACATAGAAACATTTTTACTCAACAGTGAGCCTTATTGGGAGTAGAGGGGGTCATTAGGGGAAAGGAGTCAGCTAGAGTTTCAAAGAATTGTTCTCTACTGTTAAAGCAGGAACATTAACAATTATGCAAATGATAGAATAAATGGTAGGACTCAGCCCCTGTTAGGGAGCGACAGGGAGTAGTGAGGACTGTAGCAAACTAGAAGCTCATTCTCCATCCAGAAGGCATACTGCAGTTCCATTCTAGCCATGTTGCCTTGTAAGAATTCATGCACAGTCTCTCACCAAATCTTCCTTTTTTTTTTTTTTAAGAGGAGCTAGGTCATTCAATGTAATGATAAATCTTCCAATTTTAAAGTATTGTCCAAAGCCTAAAATTTTTTGAAAACACTCTATGAGTCTAACAAACTATGCCAGGGCTACCAGTTTTGTACCTCTATACTAGATACCCATAGCCCTTGAGCAAATGAATGAATAGTACATACAAATCAAGAAGCCTAATATTATTTGGATGAGAGGGTCTCAACTTCCTGTTTGTTACACATTTTATAAATAATTTATGTAAAAAAAATTTTTTTCCTAATGTCTGTGCTTCACCTCCAGAGATTCTGATTTAATTGGCCTCAGGTAGATATTTTTTAAATGCCTTCAGTGATTCTAATGTGAAGCCTGCGTTGAGAACCACTGGATCACTTATCCAAACAAAAATCCTGTGGCTCAGATGACATTCAAAAACGCAGAGGTAATCCAAAGGAAGGTAAAATGATGGTTATAATAAGGCACTAATGGAGAAAGAAGTAGGTCTTGAAAGTATTCAGTAAATACTTGTGTTAGTTTTTATTATAAATAACTATAAGATATATGGAAGTGTAAGGTGGTACAGAAGACTGAGCAAAGGCAAGGAGACAGCAAAATGCATGGATGAGTTTTCTGAAGAATGGCCTCAGTGGGCACAATGGCTGGATCAGAAGAATATGAGAAGAGTGTGCCTCCTGCTCCCAAAGTAGAGACACAATAATGCCTTTTTTAGGAAGATGAATTTGACATCATAGTTCAAGATGAATTTTTAAGTGCAGTGAGACCAGAGATTAAGAATTACAACTCAGATGTCTTTGCAGCCAATTGGGCATAAAATGTCATTGGCTCCGTGGTGATGAGCCTGAGAGATGCTGCAGGGGAAACAGGCAGGATTTGTGAATTCTCAGATAGCAGATGGGGAAAAGAGTGTGGTCAATGTTTGAGGGAGGCCAAAGTAGAAACAGGAGAACAGAGATAGCTATGAGAAAATGAATGAGTTATAGAAATGAACTGTTTTACTCTCTATATTTGTCCTATATTCATTTATTCTCGGTATATTTTTTATGATTTTATTTATTTTAGATAAAGAGCGCACACATTGTGTGCACGTGAGTGGGGGCAGGGGCAGAGGGAGAGAATCTTAAGGTTCCCACTGAGTGTGGAGCCTGAGGCAGGGGTCAATCTCACTGTGAGCCAAAACCAAGAATCGGATGCTTAACCCACTAAGCCATCCAGGCACCCCTCTTGGTCTATTTTTCTACGTCAATCCTCATCAGAATTACATGTCCTAAATTGTATATTCCTGGAGAATTGGGACCTAGTTTGTAACTTCTTCAGTATAAACCCTGCCAGGGGACTATGATGTGTAAGTAGACACTGTAATTCTAAACTCTATTATGAAATTTCCAAACTTCCAGAAAAGTAGAGAGAAGACATAATAAACTCCTATGTCCCCATCATCTATTTCCACAACTGCCAACTTTAGGCAGGACATTTTGGTCACACAGGGCATAGGTAGTGAGAATTTGTATATTTATTATATACACTATTTTAGAGAGAGAGAATATAGATAACCCATGTTCATTAAGGAACCTTTAGAAAATATATAGAAGGATCAAAAAGATCTCACTCTCCTGACAGCACAAACATCTCAGGTCACAAATCAATCCCAATGGAAGAATCACCACAGAATGAAAGGAGCAAGCGTGTTTTTGATAACCAAACACTCAATCTCTATCTAATAGTCTGTGAATGTTTTCAGTGATAGAAATGACTAAGCTTGTAAGGCCTATCAGATAACTCAGAGAGCAATTGTGATTTCTCTTTTCTTATCTCTCTAGCTTAATGTTTTAAGAAATAATTATGTCTTTAAATGAAAATGCAAGTCTATATCCAGATATTTTAAGTGTTTTTTTAATTTAAAATTTCAAGGACACATGATGCTTGATATTAAAGAAGAATTTGTATAAATATTAATTGCATCATTAACAATATTATAATAAACAGAAACTTTTCATAGGCCATATTGGGTCCCAGCTTGTAGAAGAGGATATTAGTATGTATGTTGCAAATTCCATAAATGAGATCTCAGTACATAATGATAGTCAACTTGTGTCACATATACAGAAAATTAATAATCAGGGGTGCCTGGGTGGTTCAGTCGGTTAAGCATCTGACTCTTGATTTTAGCTCAGATCTTGATCTCAGGTTCATGAGTTCAAGCCCTATGTAGGGCTCCACACTAGGCATGGAGCCTACTTAGAAAGAAAGAGAGAGAGAGAGATGAGGAAGGAAGGATAGAAGAATGGAAGGGAGGGAGGGAAGGAGGAAGCAGAGAGAGAAAGAGAGGGAGAGAGAAAGAAAAGAAAAAGAGAGAAAGGGAAAGAAAGAGAGATGGAGGGAGGGAAAGAAAAGAATCATCATCTAATACCATATTTCTTCTGCCCAGTGAATCCCAAATATATTTCTATTCCTTTGTAACCATAAGGTTTCTCTTTTAAAAAAAGCTCATTGCGGGGTGCCTGGGTGGCTCCAATTGGTTGAGCGACTGTCGCCTTCGGCTCAGGTCATGATCCCAGAGACGTGGAATCGAGCCCCGCATTGGGCTCCCGGCTTGGCAGGAAGCCTGCTTCTCCCTCTCTCACTCCCCCTGCTTGTGTTCCCTCTCTGGCTGTATTTCTCTCTGTCAAATAAATAAATAAAATCTTAAAAAAAAAAAAAGCTCATTGCACATGCGTGGCAGCTAAGATTACATGAAGATACAGCAGTCCTCCCTTGCCTGAGGTTTCAGTTACCTGTGGTAAAGTGTGGTTCAGAAGTAGATGATCCTCCTACTGATGTATCATCAGAAGGTCAATAGTAGCTCAGCACTAGGTCACACACCTACAACCTTCACCTCACTTCATCTTGTCACGTAGAAATTTTATCACTGCACATCATCACAAGAACAGTGAGCCACAGGGAACACATTCACATAACTTTTCTTACAGTAATATTTCTATAATTGTTTTATTTTATTATTAGTTCTTATTAAACTCTTACTGTGCCTAATTTATAAATTAAACTTTATCAGAAGTATGTATGTATAGGAAAGAACAGAATATATATGGTTTGGTCCTATCTAGTTCTAGGCATCCATTGCAGGTGTTGGAGCATATCCCCCAGGGACGGGAGAGGGCTACTGTACATTGAACTTTGTGTTTCTCTTTCTACAAATACTTTTCAGTTGCTAATTTTGTCATCTGTGGGCTTTGAAAATTACTATAAATGAATATAATAATTATAATTGTTCTCTGTATAAGATATTTTGTTTGAAAGGTGTAGCTAATGAATTATGCCCAAGGGCAGACTTTCTAATTTTGAAAAAGCCAGGAGATATTTCTTCATTTCAACTATTAGTTTTTGTGTCTGTCTGAAAAGTGGACTCCCCATGATAAGATTTTTGGGTTGCATGAGAAAATGACCATGTACTCTTACAACTGACTGTACAGTATTCATGTAAATCGTGGGACTTTATTATAATTGCACACACTGAGATCCCAATGAAGCTGCCACAGAAAATAGTCGTCGCTTCCTGTGGATGCTTTCTAGTATGTTCACTCAAGCAAAAAAGGAGACCTTAAAACTTGCATTTTAGAGTGCATTTTATCGAAAGTCATGTAACTTGATCAAGAGCATTTAATGAAATTAATAAGATAATTGTGTTTCCAAAAAGCCAGTGTTACCCCATTTCTACATTGTTCACTTTGTGTGCTCCCAGTACACATTAGCTAATGACTGTTAGTCTGCAGAGAACTGTGGGGTCTCTGATGACCTTATTTTCATTAATGAAACCCCAGTTTAATTGAACCAGAGATTCAGGTCTGGTTATTGAAGTTCAGCATATGACTACTAATGGCAAGATGTAATGGTCCACTAAGCACAAATCAAAACTAGTGATTTGCTTAAAAATTAGGAGGCATTTTTCCCAAGTGCCCCCTTTTCCACAACAGCATAAGGCTTCTAGTCCTATTTAAATAAGAAAAGACTGGCTTCCCTATTTCCTTGCACAATTGCAGATAGCTAAGTTAATGGATTTAGCAAAAACCATGAAGTAATCATCCAACTACAGTTGGCACTGGTAAGATCTTATTAGAATTTCTTTGGGTTTCATATTATGAAAGCAAAATTCAAATCAAGTAACAAAATCCACTGTAAAGGAGAACCTAAAAGAAAAAAGATTTAGATTGTGACTTCAGGAAATAAACAAAACATTTTTCTCCTGTTTTTTAGAGAGAGAAAATATGCAAGCCAGGGGCAGGGAGGTGGGGCAGAAACACAGAGGGAGAGGGAGAGAGAATCTTAAGCATGCTCCTTGCTCAGCTCAGAGCTCTGTCTCACCACCCTGAGATCATGACGTGGGCCAAAATTAAGAGTTGGATACTTAACTGACCAAGCCACCCAGGAGCCCCAACAGAACACTTTTCTAAAACTCACACTTTCGGTAAAACCTTGTCTTAAGATTGTTGGCATAAAGAGATGTCACAATTTCTGGGTCCAGTGTCTGATAATAAGTCAGAGTGAACTCAACTGTCTCTTACATTTGAATTATACACCTCTTTCCCCATCTTTAGTAAAAATAAGGCATACCTGGTCATATTCCTTCATTAAAAATTTTTTTAATTTAAAATTTAAAAAAATTTAACATGGATATTGATCAGTATCTGTACAATTAGTTACAGCAGAGATGTCACAAATTATATATAGAATTTCAATTTTTCTGAGATATTTCTACCAAATATTGAAGAAACTTTGATATATAAATTTAATATAATCGTAAATGTGAAAACCACATCTAATTCGTTGTGTAGTTGTGCCACTTTTGCAGGACTGACTCTTTTCAACCTTTACATTTCTCTTTTAGATGTCTATTACAGCATGGCTTATAATGACATAACTGGAGACAAATTATTTGTGCATAGTAGGGAGTTGATTAAATACCCACAAATAAGATATTATGGATGTAGCTATACAACTGACGTGATCTGTTTGTGCTGGTCTAGAAAGATCTCAGAGCTGTGTGTGTCTGTCAATGACACATGGAAAGCTAGGATGTTGTCTGTGTATGAGCCCACTGATGTGGTAGTAAATAAAGAAGATAGTTACATAGGGATGCTGGTGTAGGGATAGTAGAGGAAGGGGCAAGAAAATAAGACTTACTTCTCATATCTTCCTCTGTTAGAGAATTGTAACTTTCTAAGTATGTTGTGATTTGTGATGTCAATAGATACATATTATGTTAGAGCAACTATGAGACATGTTTAGTTTCTTCTGTATACCTTTCTATCTTTTGAAGAGCCCAGAGAATTGCTATAAAATTAAAATACATTTCTTTACTTAATGTCAGTATTCTCATTTAAAATATATAAGAGGAAGGCTGGGGTGTCTGGGTGTCTCAGTCAGCTAAGCATCTGCCTTCAGCTCAGGTCACAAACTCAATGGCCTGGGATAGAGTCCCGCATTGGGCTCTCTGCTTGGTGGGGAGCCTGCTTTTCCCTCTTCCTCTCTCTGCCACTCCCCCAGCTTGTGCTCTCTCTCTCAAATAAATAAATAAAATCTTTTTAAAATTTTAAATATATATATACTGGGAAGGAAATCCAAAATTAATAACAAAAAAAATCTTTTAAGTATATAGTTGTATTTTAAGCTTGTTTGTTTATGATGTAATAGAGGAATATCTATGACAATCTGTACTGTGTTAGTATCAATTATTCTCATGTACATTTTTATACATAGTTCACATAGTGGTGAATATGGGGCTATAATCATCCAGTAACCCCCAAGACACCCTCTCTGTAACATCACCCTGCTTTTATTTCCATCACAACACTTATCCTTACCTGATATTTTCTTTTTGCTTGTTTGCTTATTCCTGTCTCCCCAAGAGGAATGTGAGCTTTAAAACTGCAGGGATCCTATTTATTGTTGTATCCCTAGCATCTAGCTCAACCTTTAACACTTATCAGGAACTCAATAGATATTTGTTAATTAAGTGATCAATGAGTGAATGAATGCTACCCATAAAATTTGAGCAGTTGAGTATATTAAGCAGTAAATCATCATCATCATCACCATTAATGTTTAGTGATTTTTTGCTGTATCCTTTGCATAGTATATTAGTCAAGTTTCTACAGAGAAACAGAACACACACATATATACGACTTACATATAATATAGTCCTTGATAATTTCCATCATTTGGTTTTAGAATACATATAGGGAGAGGAAGAGAAGGAGAGAGAGACCTATCTATCATAAGGAGTTGGGTCACGCAGTTATGGAGACTGAGAAGTCCCAGGATCTGTAGTAGTCAAACTGGGAGACCCAGAAGAGCCAATGGTGGAGTTCCTGTCCAAATCTGGGAGAGCCAGTAGTGAAAACGCCAGTCTGAGGGCAGCTGAAGACCAATGTCCTACCTTAAGGGGTCAGGCAAAGAGATCACATTCTCACTTCCTCCACCTTTTTAGTCTATTCAGGCCCTCCTTGGATTGGGTGATGACGCCCACCTAGGTCGGGGGTGGAGTTTACCAATTCAAATGTTAATTTCATCCAAAAAAGACCTCAGAGTCATACTCAGAGCAATGTTTAATTTGGGCACCCTGTAGTCCAGTCAAGTTGATACATAAAATTAGCCATCATTCATCATTTATCCCATTTAATCCTCTCGTATACCATTTTGTATAGAAACCATCATAATCATCATTTTATAGATAAGGAAACTGAGGCTTACAGAGACAAGGTAATTAGTGAGTGGGACATCTAGGATGTGACCAGGCAGTCTGCTTTCTGAGACCCGTTCTTAACTGCTTACTCCCATTAAGCAATTTCTCGCTACTTGTTTTAAGGATTTTCTTCTGGGGAGCCTTCTCATGTTATAGAAAACTGCTATTTCCAAAACTAAATAATGGAAATTATCTACCAAGGCCTATATTATATTTAAGCTCTGTTCTATTCAAAATGGAAGTTTTCTTGAGATAATAAAATTGTTTCCCTTAAAAGGTTTCTTTACTCATTAATACTAAAGACCAAAAAGTTGGCTGTTGATAGCTTTTTAATAAATTAAGAGTTTGGGAAGAAAAGTAGTATCTTGTGCTTTATTACTTTTAATCTCGTTGCCATATCCTAACTTTATTCACAGATGACATTATCTAAGGTCGTACTCAAGTTTAGAGAGATACTCTTTTTTTTTAATTAACATATAATGTATTATTTGCTTCAGGGGTACTGGCCTGTGAATCATCAGTCTTAATAATTCACAGTACTCACCATAGCACATATCCTCCCCAAAGTCCATAACCCAGTCACCCCATCCCTCCCCCTGCTACCCCCCCCAGCAGCCCTCAGTTTATTTCCTGAGATTAAGAGTCTCTTATGGCTTGTCTCCCTCCCTAGTCCCATCTTGTTTCATTTTTTTCCCTCCCTACCCCCCACAACCCCCTGCCCTGCCTCTCAAATTCCTCATATCAGAGAGATCTTATGATAATTGTCTTTCTCTGATTGACTTATTTTGTTCAGCATAATCCCCTCCAGTTCCATCCACTTCATTGCAAATGGCAGGATTTTATTCTTTTTGATGGCTGCATAGTATTCCTGTGTGTGTGTGTGTGTGTGTGTGTGTGTGTGTGTGTGTGTGTGTGTGTACACACACACCACATCTTCTTTACCCCTTCATCTGTTGCTGGATATCTAGGTTCTTTCCATAGTTTGGCTATTGTGGACATTGCTGCTTTAAACATTAGGATGCATGTGCCCCTTCGGATCACTACATCTGTATCTGTAAGGTAAACACCCACTGGTGCAATTGCTGGGTTGTAGGGTAGCTCTATTTTCAACTTTTTTAAAAAAGATTTTATTTATTTATTTGAGAGAGAGAGATCACAAGTAGGCAGAGAGAGAGGAGGAAGCAGGTTCCCTGCTGAGCAGAGAGCCCAATGTGGGCCTTGATCCCAGGACCCTGAGATCATGACCTGAGCCGAAGGCAGAGGCTTTAACCCACTGAGCCACCCAGGCGACCTCTTTTCAACTTTTTGAAGAATCTCCATACTGTTTCCCACAGTGGCTGCACCAGCTTATTTTCCCACCATCAGTGTAGGAGGGTTCCCCTTTCTCTGCATCCTTGCTAACATCTGTCATTTCCTAACTTGTTAATTTTAGCCATTCTGACTGGTGTGAGGTGGTATCTCACTGTGGTTTTGATTTGTATTTCCCTGATGCTGAGTGATATTGAGCAATTTTTCATGTGTCTGTTGACCATTTGGATGTTGTTAGAGAAAGAGATGTTCCAATTTTAGTTTGCAGTGTGTTTTATTGCCTTTCAAAAATGTCTTAAACTTCTCATTAATGAGATACAACTGCCCAGACCAGGTGCCCAGTCACTACTGAAAGGATGGATGAATGAAGGAATAGTGATTATGAATGGACTTTGTAAAGTGTTAAATGCTGTTCAAGATGGACAATATCAACAGCATATTTATTAAGCATTTAGTCCCTACTAAGCAGAGTATTTGGCACATTACATGAATTGTTTTCATACGATTTAACAAAAACACCATGACTTAAGTACTATTATTATCCTAATCTTATGAAAAGGAATTGAGGTTTAGAAAGGTTGAGTACCTTGTCTAAAATAATGTTGCTTTCCTAGATCAGCCTTTTTTGTATTTTTGACATTCTTTATAATAGTGCACATATAATAAAATAAAAATCCAATTCAAGGTCTGGATTCTGGTAGCAAATTTAATTCTGATTTGATTGCCAGATAATAGAAGTAAGTCTTGAGCATGACCCTTCAATGATTACAGCTGAAAATTCAGCAGGTTTTTCTGGTTAAGCTTTGAAAACCCTGCAAACTTAAATGACTATAATAATTAGAACATTGTATCTTGAGACAAAAATGAATGTTTATTTTTCTAAAAGACAATTAGAGAGTAGACCCTCAGGTTTTATATTCTAACTTCAAAGGCATGTACCCCTCATAAAATAGCAAAATAATTAATGGTAACATCTCTGACCTACACCAAGTTCATTTTACACAAACTCAAGAAAATGAAACGCCTAGAGCATGACTTTAATCTAATCTTGATTTTTAACCTTATATTGTGCATATTGATATCAGCTCTTAAAAGAGCTCCCTTTAGAATTCAAAAGGCCTGAGTTTCTGCTTGTAGTTTTCTTTTATTAAGGTTTTTCTCATTATAAAAACTTTGTCCCTTTTGCTTTTTATTTTAGAAACTAAAAGTCCAAATTACTTTTCCTTGTAGGTTTTAATTCGTATTCTCTGATAGTAGATAAATAGCATGATACATGTTTATAGAGATAGTTGAAACAATGATTATAAACAGAATTACTAAAATGAAACAGCCTTTAAGAATGTGTATATGTTAATGTACCAAGAAGTTTAAAGAAATCTGATAAAGAGATACTTATTTAATGGTAGAGTATTGGTATACTTTGGCTTGTGAAAAAAGTGTACTAACATTTGTAAATTTTAAAAAATAGACTTAGATTTAAATGCAGAGTGGTAAATTGCTCTTTAAAGAAATTCTGTAGTAGATCCTCTTATGGAGTCATATCTAATTTTCTGTGATTTAGAAGATTATATTATATGAGGATAACATGTATTTTTAGTGGTCTGTGGACATCCACTGCTAAGTAAGAGATTCCTCTTAAAAATTCAAGGTATTTAGGAGTTTTAATCTTTTAAATAGCTATGAACTGGTTTATGTATACATTTTGTTGGAATTATAGCTAGAACTATATCAGTATGATTTTTTTAAATCATAAATCTTCCCTTAAAAAATCTTCCTTTTAATCTTGAATACTATTTAACAGTTATGGTGAACTTTATCCACTGCCTACCATGTACTGTCCCAGCCTCCACAGGTGGACGTACATACAGTATCAAGTAAATGGTCTTTCTGCTCAAAGGAGCTTGAATAAATTGGGAGAAACCTCCATATATATATATATAAAGAATATGAAAAAACATTAAGGAAATCACCCCATAAGATGTTTGAACAGAAAGATATGCAAAAAATATACCCATAGCCTAATGGTTCCCATGATTAGAAGTTTGGTTTTTTTTTAAAAAAAAAAGGTTCCTATTCCGATATAAAAATTCCCATGTAGGCCCAAGCCATATCCCATACCCTTCAGGACCTTTGGTGGCTCTTTCTTTCTGGGAAAATTCACGTTTGAGAACAAAATCAATAGTCTAGGATTTGTTCTACTTGATCACAAATGGTACAAATGATGATAGATTCTATAATAAATTTTTCTGATTGGCCTGGGATTTGAATGTCATTTCCTTCTGTTATTGATCCTGAGAGACTAAGGATGTTTTGGTAACTCCAAATGGATATTTATAATGACTAAAAAAAATACAGACACACATTCAGCCAAGTCTGTGTGCTAACACTAGAACATTTCACATGTAACCCAAGGAGGCATCTGATTGTGACGCTGTAGCACTACTGATGTCAAAAAGCCACACCACTCATGTAATTATCAATGTCTTGGTCATTGCTGATCCCTCTCTCTCATCCCCCATATCCTGGCAGTTGTCCAGTCCTACCCAGTCTTCCTCCATTCACACATAAAACCTGTACATGGAGTTTTCTTAAAATGAAAAATGAAATTCTAGTCATAGTTAGAAATATTTAGTCATTTAATCCAATATCCCATTTGACTCGTTACATTTAATGATTCATTCATTTTTCTCAGCAAGTATCTATAATTCCATGGCAGGTATCATGCTAGTGATTCAGGGGTGACAAACTAGGCTACTGAGTTTTAATCTACTGAAGCATACATTGTCAGAGACTCCCACAAACACATGCAAAAGTACAATTTTAAAAGAATGAAATCTTGCCATTTGCAATGATGTGGATTGAACTAGAGGGTATTATGTAAAAGGAATAAGTCAAAGACAAATGCCATGTGATTTTACTCATATGTGGAATATAAGAGACAAAATAGATGAACATAGGGGAAGGGAAGGAAAAATAAGATAAAAACAGAGAGGGAGGCAAACCAGAAAGGTTTTTCTTAACTCTCAGAAACAAACTGAGGGTTGGAGAGGAGGTGGGGGGGGATGGGATAACTCTGTGGTGGGCATTAAGGAGGGCACTGGATGTAATGAGTACTGGCTGTTACATGTTTTGTTATATATACCAGTAAATCATTAAATTCTGCCCCTGAAACTAATAATATACTATATTGTAACTTAATTTTTTAAAAAAATTTTTAAGTGCAAATTTGACAAGTTATGGGAAGGAAAGGTTACAGGAGTACCGATACTGGAAGAGCCTTCTAGCCGTGAGAAACAGCACACACAACTGCTCTGGTAGGCGGGAAGAACTGAGGAGGCCAGTCTGTGGAAACAGCAGAAAATGAGGGGTGAAAGGTATGAACCAACGCTAGATCGTGTAGGTTTTTGCAGCCACTGTTAGGATTCTTCTCAATCCTTTACAACAGGGAAGATATTGAAAAGTTTTAACCAAGGGAAAGGAATGACTTGATCAGATGTATGTTTGCCTAAGACCACTCTGGCTACATTTTGGAGAGGGCATGGGACAGGGAGCTAGCATGGACATGGGGGATCCCTTGAGAGGCTCTGTGATCATCCAGGAAAGGGATGACGGTTGCCTGGACTTCAGTGCTGACAAAGGAGGTGGAGAGAAGTAGACATGTGTTGGCTGTGGAGAAGCTGAAGAAAAGAGTCAGGGATGACATCCAGGATCCTAACTCTTCGTGGACTCTGGTGCCATTCACTGGACCAAATTTTCCATTTGAAGTATCTTTGGGACATGGAAGAGGAACTGAGCAAGAAAGCCACTGGATACAAGGCATGGAGCTCAGAAGAGAGGACTAGGCCAGAAATAGAAAGTAGGAAGTCCTCTAGTATCTGAATCTGCTTTAGTCAGAATAACTTCCCAGACTTCTGCTTGGACACTTTCAAAATGGCAGAACATTCTCTACCGCAATGACCACACCTGCTTTAAGGAAAGAAAGATGTTCCTTATGTTGAACTAAAACCTTGAAGTCAGTTCTTCTCGTTAGTTCTGACTCTGCCCTTTGGACAAATGGGATCTCTCTTATACCTAACAGGGCTTCAAGATTTTGAAGAAAACTGAAACAGTGGTCTCCTCACCACTTTGCCAGCCCACCACCTTAGATCTTCTTCCAGCAAACATTCTTTCAGATCATGTCAGCAGTCTGGCCCTTGCCCATCTCTTCAACTTCGTCTATTTAAGACATAAAACCAGATCCAGAAAACACCCATTCACTCACACATACTACTTCTACTCAGATCTAAACAAGTGGAGCTTCCTAAGCATGGCAAGTTTTCAAAAACTTTGGTGACGTTTCTTATGCCATTGCAGAAGAGTGGTTTTTAACTCCACATGTAAAGTTATAGCTCTGCAGCAGAGACTAAAGAGACCACCTAGCTAACTACATAATTTTTTTCTGGGGACTACATCAGACAGAACAGAGCCAGTAGCTCATCTCTATCCAGGACTGTAGGACAAATGTGGACTTATTTGGAGCCAACATCATGATATTCAAGTTGGTCCTGTCTTGCAAGAGGGCAGAGCAGAAGACTTTCTAGGTTGCAGGCAGTTTTTTGAGTTAAGAGCCATTGCCCTCACCTGCAGTCACAAAGAGCCCCACAGCCTTCTCCAGTCAGGAGTTCCTTGGGCAGCCTTCCATAAGGTCATTCAGAGACCCAGATTTCTTTCACCCAGGGGTTCTTCTCCAGGCCTTAAAGCCCTCCCCTGGATCTTCTGCATCTTGTTAAGAGATGTGGGAAGAGAGAGTATGAGGGATTATGTGGGAGGTATTAGGGGCCAGGAAGTAGCTTACCCTTCTCACGTCTCACTTCTGAGGTCTCATTAACCAGAAGTCAGTCACATGACCCATGTAACTGCAGGGAAGGCTCAGAAATGTAATACAGCTCTGTGCCCAGAAGGTAAAGGCAGCAAGCTTTGGTAAGCATACCTGCCTTATCCTGGAGGTGCTTTCAGTTTGTTCTCTTTCTCCCCCCAAATTTTCAGTGATATCCTATCTAACCTACCAAATTTAGAATAGGCTCCTGGCAGTTTAAGGCTGTTTTTATTGTGACCCAAACCCATCCTTCCAGCTAAGCTGGCAATTTCATTGTTCGCCAAGCATTCCTGTCTGTTCACTCTTTCTTGTCTCTGGGTACCCTACATCTTTTATTCTTGAAATCTTATCAGTCATTCAAGGTCCATTCAAGAAGTCACTTACTCTTTTTTTTTTCCCATCATGGTCAGTGTTTCACGCTATTTCACCCTTCCTGCCACCCACCTCCCATCTGCTAACCATCAGTTTATTCTCTAGAGTTAAGAGTCTGTTTCTTGGTTGTCCCTCTCTTTTTTTTTCCCTTTGTTCATTTGTTTCTTAAATTCTGTATATGAGCAAGACCATCCAGTATTTGTCTTTCTCTGACTTGTTTCACTTCACATTATACTGTCTAGCTCCATCTATGTCCTTGCAAATGGCAATATTTCATTCTTTTTATGGCTAAATATTCCATTGTATATATGTGCCATATCTTCTTTATCTGTTCATCTATTACTCGACACTTGGGCTGCTTCTATAGTTTGCCTATTGTAAATAATGATGCTAATAAACATAGAAGTACAGGAATGCCTTCAAATTAGTGTCCCTGTATTTTAAGGGTAAATACCCAGTAATGTGATTACTAGATTGTAGGGTAATTCTATTTTTAATTTTTTGAGGAACAGGTGGTCGCTTTTCTTCATTTCCACTGGTCTGCTTTAAGTTATGGTTACCTGTTCACTTGTACTATTACCTCCTTTGTGGGCAGGTGATATATCTTAACTATTTCGTATCACTGAAAGCTCCTAGGAAATGCTCAGGAGTGCTCAATCACATATTTGTTCAACTGAGTTAAACAGTTTTATTTAAATTATTTCCCTAAAGAGAAAATAAGATGTATTTTTTAGTAGCTTTTCTTCTTTTCTCTCTCTTTGAGGAAGAATATTTGTGGCAGTGGTTCTCAAATGACAGTGAGCATAAGAACCATTTAGGGGAATTTGTCAAAATTAAAGATTTTTGATGCTCTTCCCCAAGATTCTAATTCTGCATATCTGGTAGCTCTGATGTTGGGCTCCAGTATCTGCATTTTGTTATAGGTGCCCTGTAGTGGGGAGGGAGGATTCAGATCATATGACACCTGGATTGTAGTTTCAGAAGCATTGCAACATGGTGTTTGTCATTATGTCCATTAATGGACTGTTATTACCTTTTTTGAACAAAACAGATCAGTTCATTAACAGGGGAACAGGTAATGTGCGGAACAATAAAAATCAAGATGTTTGTCATATCGCCTTCGGATCTAGAGTTCTGGGACCACCTCCACTCTCTGGAAGAAGGAATAACATGAGGATATCCAGTGAGGTAGGAGCAAGGTCTTATCTAAGCATGAGGGGCATGGGAAGAGAAGGGTTCTTTTTCCCAGTGCACTGGCCAAGGAGGTTGGTGGGGGGTAGGGGGGTGGGGGGACTACAAGCCAAGAGCAGAAGCCTTGAATAAATTTAGAACAGAAATTCTGGATTTTAAAAGACCTCAAAACTCTTTTATTTTTGTCATGTGAACACAATTAACATTCCTTAGTATTCTTTTGATTAAATATGTTCACAAAACTTAAAGGCAAATATATGTGAACACATTCAAGAAGGAGTTGGATCAGGGTGCCTGAGTGGCTCATTTGGTTAAGTGTCTGCCTTCGGCTGAGGTCATGATCCCAGGGTGCTGGGGTCAAGCCCCACATCGAGCTCCCTGCTCTGCAGGGAGCCTGCTTTTCCCTCTGCCTCTCTCTTTCTCTATCTCTCATGAATAAATAAAATAAACAAAATCTTTAAAAAAATGAAAATAAAAAATAAGGCATTGGATCTTCAGCAGATACCTTACAACGAACAGATTTGCAAATGTTATATTTTTACTTTTAATTTCTTCTGAATTTATGACACACAGGGCAATTTTCAGTTCAGCTCCTATCTACTAAAGACAGTGTATAAGCACATTTTAATTTATATGTCTAGAATATTTGTTTGTCTTCTATTTTGTTTCACATTATATTTCTCCTTCCATTTCCTTCTCATTTTCTGCTATAATTTCCCTTTCTACCAACTTTCGAACCTTCTCATTTCCTGTAGTTTCTTTTCTCACTTTTTATTTGTCCAAATATTATTAGTCTCTGTAAATTCTATAGGAAATAAATGGAATTCCCATATTGTAAGATGTGCAGAGTAATTCCTCTCCCTTACAGACAGTAAGATCCGTTGCATCCAGAAATAACCGATCAGGCCCACAGTCTGTGGCCGAGGGCTGTGTTAGCAGTGCAGAGATGTCAGCCTCACTGTTGCCGGGGTCTGAGGAGCAAGCAGATAAAGAAAATATTCGCCAAATAAAGCAGACTGTACCTGTTCGTGGTAAGAATCATGCTTAAGGGTCAATAGCTAGGGGAAAATATAAATGCTTTTGTGAAGATAAATTTGAAGTTTAATTCTTGATTAGATCTTAACATGAGAGAATTATCATGTAAAAATGAAAAAGGTGGTAGATATTGAACTCTTTCAAATTCTTATACATATATTCTCTTCTGGAATCTATCATTCTCTTTCTTTCTCTCTCTGTTTTAATATTTTATTATTGATTGATTGATTGATTGATTGATTGATTGTAGGCTACAAGGGTCTTGAACTCACAACCCTGAGATCAAGACCTGAGCTAAGATCAAGAGTTGAATGCTTAACTCACAGAGCCACTCAGGCGCCCCACCTATCATTCTCTTTATAGTCTCTCTATTCCATTATTTCAAATTGCCATAGTACCCTGCATTTTATGATGACTGCTGAGGAAATAACATAGCATTCTATAATTAACTATATTTTGGGAACTCCACGTGCATTTTAAGTTTTCTTAATTTTATCTTTTAGTTAATCTCTTCCATTTGTAAAGTGCTTTTTATTTTCTCCTGTTGATGCACAGAGAACCCTGTTGGTGAAGAAGAGATTTTTGTCCCATTTTGTAGATTGAGGGTTCATGACTAACAGAGAGGTAAAGTGATTTGCAATTTATAATCATTGGAAAGAATTGAGACCAGTATCAAAGTCTACCGCTCACTATAATTTTTCCATTCTTGCATGTCTGACTTTTGTGAGAATTGAGAAGGAAGGCATTTGGGTTCATTTGATTTGATTTAGAGATTAATGATCACTATTACAGACTATATTTCTCATACAGTACAAAACTGAGAGAAGTACATAAGTACCATAGATATTCAGTCTCAGCTGTACCACCACCTATAAGACTTTGATCAAAATTCCTATACCCTGTGGGCCTCAGTTTCCTCATCTGTAAAATAGAGATAAAATTGCTACTGACACTAGTAGTAATAATAAAGAGTGATTGCCTTAAAAGGTCATTGTGAGGATTCAACAAGAAAAACCAGTCAAGCACATCATATTGTGCCAAGAAATTAAGGGTTCAGTAAATATTAGATGCTGCTATGAATGCTGTTAATTATTATGATGATTAAATTACAATTAATTCTTTTCCAAGTGTGATCGCAGTTCTCCAGGGTTCTTTTGGAAACTACCTTCCAAGCTGTTTATGAATACATATCAGCTTCCTCTTTCAAAGGAAACAATGATTTTTCTGTATTAGTGATCAGTTTCATTTTTTTTATATTTTTTAATATAGCATGTTATATGTGCAATTAACCAAATTACTTGTAGCTCTCTGTAAGGTTATATTACATGAATAAAACATCTCAGTAATTTTGAAAGCTTGGTATGATCCCAACAACAGAATAGGAATAAATACATAGAGGAATAAATACCCAAGGAATAAATTATGGTTTTGATACAGCTTTATATGATGTCACAATATATATGAACATTCTCATTATAGCTACAATTATATTTACTGAGTTATTTCAAACCATATAGTACTTTCTGTTCTGACTTTTTGTTCTTTGATATGAAAATGTACCAGCTGATCTGCATGTTATGCATCCACATCCCCCTCAAGAACCATCAGCAGATAAGAATAATAACAGGAGAAGATTACGGTTAAAAAGCACCAGCAGAGAAAGGACAGAGGCACACAGCGGTATGGCACTAACTCAATACTATCTTATATCTGTATATTATTCAGAGCAATGGAATCTCTCTCTGCAGGTTGTAAATTTCAAAGGATTACGAACCAATTCATTTAAAATATAAATGTCTTTTCTACAGGGATTATGGAAATCAAATTTTCTGCAAAAGTATTGCTCTAGAGCCCTCACAGAGATTTGCTGGATTAAATAGATAGTACCTCGGAAGTAAAGGACTTCCCTACTTCTACTCTCAAAGGCTGAATAAGCTTAAATTATTGTTTTTTAGAAATAGCCCAGATTAGATAGAGGAAGTTCCTGCCTTCAGACTTTAGTAAAATTGAACTTAACTCATAATTTTTCACGTTTCATTTATATCTCTTCTTTTTTAACTGGGCCTTTTTCAAATATATTTCAACTGTTTGCAACCAATAAAGCATTAATAAATATAGGTGGCTATTATAGTTATCCCTTTGAATATTGGATTTGAAGCATTTAAGTATAGATCTGTCTGCACATTCATTAGTGTCTCCTGAAGCAAGCCCAGAGTATATCCTGGATGTGTCTGTTAGCATAATTTCTCAAAAATGTAGGGTTCTTAGGTAGGCTGAAATTCAGCTTGTTAGGATTTGTGTTATTTTTATAAAATAGTAGACAGAAAACTTAATTCTGTGTCCATTTTCTTAAGATGCTGAAGGAAAGTGCTTGGTTTAAAATTTTGAGTCAGGTTGTGTAAGAATTGTATTTTTTTTTAAGATTTTATTTATTTTATGGAAAGTAACAAAGCCAGAGAGGGAACACACAAGGAAGGGGAGTGAGAGAGGGAGAAGCAGGCCTCCCGCAGAGCAGGAACTCAATCCAGGGACTCCAGGATCATGACCTGAGTTGAAGGCAGATGCTTAAGGACTGAGCCACCCAGGTGCCCCTAAGAATTGTAATTTAAAGAAAACACACTCCATTTTGTGTGGAATTAAAGGGAAAAATATAGGACCCTTTAAAAATAATACAGGATTTAGAATTCCTTTTATTGCATATTGTAAAACTTAAATCTAAAATGTCCCTATGCAAATATCAAGGAATTTAAAGATGAACCTCTACAAAAAAAGAGCTGAGTTCATCGTTGAAACATTCTAGTGGGAAAGAAATGAACTGCAGATAATCTGTATTGTCTCCTCTAAGGTACTTTTCAGTAATCATGTAGAAAAGCACACCACATTAATAGCATTCTTCAAAATGAATAAAAATCAAAAGAAATAACATCGTGGAAAATATTTATTCCAATAAAGGCAGTTCTTCAGGAAATAACAGGAATGAAGGTAAAGCAACAGTTGCCCTCAACGGTGGGTCCCAACAAAGCGCAGAGATGAACCCCAGCTCTCCAGCACTACAGTCTCCTGATCAAGCAGGTTGGCATCTTTAGTCCACTATTATCCTTAATAATTGATGAAGTATCAATACATTAGCATTTCAAACCCGGTCATTTTGAGAAGTTGTGATGCAGTCATTTGCTAAAATCTATCATTTTTTGATAAATCTCCTTTTAACCCCAATTGCATGTCATACTTTAATGGATGAAAGGGCATTTTTATTTCCAAGTTTCAGTGCACCAGTTATCCTGTTCAGAAGGAAAGTTTGAAACTTTGACGTTTTTACAGGACATTGTCACTGTCCCCAAAGATTACCTATTGTTCTAAGTCTCCAGTCTTCTTTATAATGGAGATGGTTGGAGTATAGAGCATTGAACCCATCAACATATCTTCCCTAGCAGGTGTGTGGTACTTTTACAAAGGCGAATTGTTTTTGAGCAAGGGAAAAAGGAAAATAAATGAAAATTGTTTGTAGTTTGTCAGTCTTATTTATGCAACGTTGAAACCTTCATTAAAGTGTTAGGCGCAATTAGTGTCTCTAGCATAAATCTGACTGTGTAGAAAAACTAATTAGATGTTTAGGTGATCATTCTTGCATTTATCTTGTTTGCTGCAATATTGTGATTACACAGTAATTTACATATTTTCCTAAGAAAACACACCAAATTATTCATCACAATTGATATGGAAATACTTGAGGTAAAACTACGAATTCCAAAAAAGCATGTGGTGGTGAGATAATTAGAGTTCATTTGGTATAGAAACACTCCTTTTACTTTGACTTTTGACAGTTAATAATATGTTTGGCCATAGGTCATACAGGTTGTTGAATTACATAATGAAGATTCCCAGTATCTTTTCCTCCAATTTTCTTTACATATCCATACAGGTAATGCAGCCCATTGGTTTTTATAATCTTTTCAACATTTATTTATTAATAAAGCATCTACTGTGTTTACAAAACATCTGCTATGTGCTTAGTGCCATGCAGAAGGATTTGCTGTCCAAAAGAGGACAGCCCAGTGAATCTGTATATTTCACCTGCTCATGGTACACTGACTTCAGACCTTCCACATCCCCCACGAATGTGTCCAATCATGTAGATTCAGCCTGCTCTAGGCCACTTACCTGCAGAAAATGTGAAAGCCTTGTCCTTACAGATTTTCTCTAAGAAATGTACATTTGTTACCCTTTTTATAAGCAAGTTCTATTATATAATGGTAGTCTTAAGAAACGAATATAGTACGATAAATACGATTTTATTTGAGCCATTAATGTTATTTTTATTAAAGGTCTTTTTATTTGTTGCTTTTGTACTGTAGACTTTAGAATTTCAAGTCAGCAAATCTTAGATCTCTCTTCATTACTTGTGAAGATAAATATAGCAGGATTCAAGAGTCAGGGTAAAATTACCATGTCCACATTTTGGTTCTGCTGAACACAGATTTTTCTAAGATTTTCACCATTGACATAATTAGCAAAAAAAAAGTAAATTTTTAAGGAAAATAGACTAAGTTGAGAAAATGCAACCTTTTCTGCTATCATTCTAAAGAAGAAAGTAAGCGTGCTTTTAATGATACTCATTTTAAATATTTGTTACAATTTGCCTGGATCATAGTTATAAAAATCTATCTCAATGTTATATATAGGATTAAAATATTTTCATTATGTTGTACATCTGAAACTAACATAACATTGTGTGTCAACTAAATTTCAAAAAAAATTTTAAAGTTCAAAGTTTTTTTAAGTTTTGATTAAAATATAACCCAGTGGTAGTATACAGTATTTTTAACCAAAACAAGTAATTTTGTACAAAAATATTCTCTCCTATAATTGAAGATCTTTTTCACCTATCACATTAACAAGTATTTCTGTGGATTTACTATTACTGGACAAGTCTACTCATTTTAGTCTGTGAATTGTCCTGTTTCGGTCAGTGGAATGGAAAGGAAAAGCCTGTTAACATTTTCATGGGTTTTTTTCCTCCATGATTTGTAAGCCAAACAATGCCCACTTATTTTATTTAAAGAAACTTGCTAAATATTCTGTCCTCCTGCAGTTAAAAGAAGATATTAGTAACTGAAATCCTTTTAAGTTTGGAAGATTTCTTCCCCCCCAGAATGTCAAATTAATGAGGCTGTTCTATGAAGAACTTCTGCAAAACAGTTGATAATTATTTTAGACTTAGAAATTTCCTGGTCAGTCTTTCAACTCAGATGGAGAAGAAGTACAAATGAGTTGCCTATAGCTATAGGCACTGATCTATGGGTTAAATGTTTAGCAGTTTACAAGATGATGGATAAATTGTATTCCTTGACTTATGCGTTATTTGATAAATCTGTTTCAACCCAAGAAATTTTAACCTAAATACCTGCCTTAGTAGAACACTGATGGAACACTCCTCTAATTTTTGTCATCTTTCCCGAATGTCAGATGAGTGGATATTTCCTGAAAATGATGATCGCATTTCCCATTTGGCGGGCAGCAGACAGTCTCTCCTGGATGAAGACTCCTGCCACACTTCACACATGTGGCTAGAAGCCAGCGAGGAAACTGAACATGGCCAACTGGCAGAGGAAACCCAGGTTGTCCCAAAGGACATTTTCACCTTTTCATCAAGACCACGATCAGCACCTCATGGAAAAACTCAGAACACGTCCCCAGAGGGGTGCCCATATAGTTTAGATCTAAAAGAGGATCCCAGCATGACAAGGAGAGACACCGAATCGGAGGATGATTTTTACCGTGGTGACAGCAGCGAAGAGGTACATTGCTTGATGAGTGAAGTTGTTTTAAAGCACAGTTGTTCCATTAGCTCCCATGGGCACTAAAACTAGTGGAAACGAAAGAGGGGGAATCAACTGCTATTTATAAAAAGGCAGCAGATTGCATGTCAGTCAACAGTTGCTGCAGGTTGTTATGGTAACGCTAAATTGTGCCTTTTTTATTAACAGTCAGCCAATTTCATTTTTAATTATGGAAACCAGTTTTGGGGTCGTTTTTGTTTTCTCATTTTAATTTTTGTCTCACAGAATGAGAAAAATAACATGCGG
Organism: Spilogale gracilis; assembly: GCA_004023965.1. Classification (NCBI taxonomy): domain Eukaryota; kingdom Metazoa; phylum Chordata; class Mammalia; order Carnivora; family Mephitidae; genus Spilogale; species Spilogale gracilis. The sequence continues at coordinate 26,724 of PITA01008945.1, forward strand.
TTTAGTTATATGATGGCGAGGCCAGTGAGAAACACCGAGAACACATTGTTTTAGCTCTCTGGGGAGACTGTGCTGCAGTGGCTAAGCATTCTGAATTGACGGTTTTCTGGCTTCCTCACTCCCCTGCCATCCCTCCACCTTAGACCTATTAGGACTCATTATTTTCCATATGGTCCCAGAATTTCAAGAGTTGTGCCAATTAAAGTTTAGATAATGAATCATGGATTAGTGCTGGGACTTCCCTTACCCGAGGTTTTTCTGTTCTCAATTATTTAGAATTCAAATATATCTTATAAACTAGTAAATTCACATAAAGTTTACCAAAAAAAATTGTTTTAAACCACATGGAAAGTAGTTCTGAAACATTTGTTTTAAACTTAATACATTATGATGACTCTTTTCCCTCCATACAATATGAATTTATTTATGAAATTCCTTCAGCTTTGTTCTTTAATGATAGGCATCCCAATTTTCTATGGAAAATAGTTATCTTAAAAGCAGATTATATTCAAGTTATGGTTTTGTAAAATTATACAAATCATTTCTATGTCAAAGTTAAATTATAAATTTAAATAATAAATGTAAATATAAAAATGTAATAAATAATAATAAATATAGAAAGTTATATATTAAGTTATATAGAATATAATTATTACATGGTAATAATTAGAAAAACTTTTTGTATATGCTTGCAAAAAATATAATAATATAATAATAATTATACCCAATCGAGGATTCCCCTTGGATGATAGCAGGGTGTAGAATAGGTTCATTGCTCTTACCTTTAGAGCCAATTGAGAATATGATAAAATTATTCAGGCAGTAATTATGGGTTTTTGCAACCTTTAATGAGTTTCCATAGCAAGGGACATGGGGAAATCTTTCTTTTTATAATACCTTTGCTTATGAGCGTAGTGAAACTATTAGTCATACCAAACATAAACCTATTACACATCCCTTTATGCGTAAGTAGTACTTTTGATGCCAACATTTAAATGTTGCTCTGGACATCTTCGTCCCTTTCACCCTGAATAACATTAAGATAAAAACTAAAATAGACATTTGCCCTCAGCATCTACTACTTCCCCATTCCAGCTGTCAGTTCTTCTACAGTATGAATTGTCTAATCTGATAAATTAATTCATACCATTTCATTAATGGGATAGCCCATCCCCTTCCCCTATATATATAGCACCATCTTTCTTACCTAAACCAAAAGAATTCCTTTAATGGTGGAATTTTCAAGGCAGTTGGGAAGTGTTAGTTCCTTCCCTGGAAAACTTTGAGAAAAATTTTTACAAGAAACTGCCCTTTAAACTCATGACATGAGGAACTTGACAAGAAGCAACAGAGCTTCATGGGAAAATGAAGAATACTAGTTCTGAATATGTGAATTTGTTTTCACTTGGTGTGCTTTCTTTTGCTACTAACTACCTCTGACATCCTTCATCATTTATTATGCATATATATACTAATTACCAACTATAGGAAATTGAAAATAAATGTATCATGTGTTACCCAAGCTCTGAGTGGCATAGCTCCCTGTGCCGTGACCACCAAAATGACTAGTAGCATAGGGCTAGAGTCTACACTGGGACCATCTCATTGCTAACACCAGTCCTGGTTCACCTTTAGTTGGAGGCTGCTAAGAGTGGCAGCCAGAGAGAAGGGCAGAAGCCTTGCCATTGGGGCTTATTGTTAGAGGCAGTAACAATATACAAACTATGAAATAGAAAACATGACCAACAAAAAATGATTTAAACAAGTTCTAGAATTCATGGTGATCAAATTAGTTTGTTTGGGGCTTTTTTTGGTAATTTCTTTTCCGTAGGATTACTTCTCTCATTTATTAATCGTGTAAGTCAAGGGGAAATCAGGTTAGCTATTTAAAATGTTTACTTACATATACTCTTTGAAGAAAAAAGAGTTTAGTTAATTTAGGCCTCCTTACTATTAGTTGTGTTATTTTAGAATGTTCTATCTTTAGAATAGCATAATAACTTAAGGAAAACAATGTCATGTCATAAATAATGGGGGACAAATGAAGATAATTACATTACTCACTATGCTTGAAGTTTATAACTTGCAGTTAAAAGACTTTACTTCGTGGTCGACCATTGAGTGTTTATAAACAGAAATTAGATATATTCAGTAGCTTATAATCTAAGAAAAATGATGTTATCATGATAGCTAGAGGAAAAGTACACATACAATAGTACAAGCTAATTAAACTTTCAGTGATACATTGATTTTGTAATTTAAGTTCCTAATCATTAATTCACATCTGAAATCTTCATAGTGTGGGAGCCTCAAAAGTATGAGTTTTCTTTTTTTTTACATATATGCCTATCCTAGTCTTTGCTTTACTATATATTTTATTTCATAGCCATGTATACTAATATTCCTGATACTCAATTAATTTTGAGTTTGTACTTCTTATTTTAAAAGCACACTATGGAAATATATAGCTATAAAACCAAGGCTACCATGTAAAATGAATTGTCCTAGGAAAACTATTAAAACAGTGCCTTTCCCACTGTTCCAGCATCTGAAAGGAAAAAAAGCCTCTTTCTCTTATCATCTCTATTTTGTATTTTATGCCATTATTCCCAGTGTGGCTTTGAGTATATGCCTGGTTTACAACTTGAAATAGTTAGCTTTATATTAATATTTTATTACTCCCCTAATTTAATTTTTCTCCTAGAAGTACTGTCATTTTTCCCCCAAACTCTGGCTGTGTATCACATACTAAAGTACATATTTGTAAGGCCAGGTAATTTGTCCTGTATCACAATCCAAATTGGAACATTAAGCCAAAAAATTATCCCTAGTTGGACATAAATTATGTGGTCTGACTACTCAGAGCATTCAAATTAGTTAGGATGCTTCCAGAGCTTTTCTCCATCTAATAACTCCTTGGAGAACTGCAGAGGGCAATTTACCAACAACCAAAGTAAAAGGGCCCTTTTTAGTCCTCCTCCTCAGTTTTCCCTGTATTGTTGCTTTGAAGGTATTCTTTTTTGGCACCCAGCAGTTAAGCTGTTTCATTGGATTTTTTTCCCTCATAATTTATATTTGTGGGTTAGTCTATAAACCACTCACCTCATATACTTGACTAATGAATTTGAATTATTTTCTCACACATATGTACATATACACAATAGAAAAAAATTTTACTCCTCTTGAGGCTGCTTATATATCTGTGTAGCCTTTTAAAAATTTTAAATGTCAATGTCTGTGTGGGAAAAAAATGAAAAGACTCTTATTTTGACTATATTGCCTTGCATTTTTGTTCCTGTATATTATGAATTATAGCATAACATCCTCTAAACCTACCAGGCAAATTTAATATTTATTCTGTGTGAGAAATTTTTTAAGGTTGTTCACAGCTCTATGTCTTTATTACTATCTTGTGAAGCTCTGTTCCTGTCTGCAAAAGTCACAGACCCTTTGGTTCTTGTGACTTGGCTCTTCATTGTTACAGGCAGGTAAAGAAGATTTTAAAACTCCTGTCTGCTTAGAATATCATTCTACCACTTCTGCTAGTAGATAAACATCTTGTGGATAAATATTTGGTTGTGGATAGGAGCTTCCACAAGAAATCTTTAAAGTGTTATCACCTAAAAGAGCATGAAGTCTTAAAGAAAAATATGTTTCCATCTTAAACAATTAAGAGTCTCATCATTTTCCCCAAATAGTCATGTGATGGTTTGCCCACCCCACAGACTCCTTCTAACTTCTGCTATTTATCTGTCTGTGAAGCATCACTGGCTACAGGTAAAGATATTTACAAAAATAATTTCTCCAACCCCTTTTAATATCAAGCCTGCTGCAGGTTAGTTACTTGTTAGAATCAGTTACATCTTCCTTTCTCATTTTACTTCTTTATGAACTAGTAAAGTGCATTATATGATATAACTATCAAGTATCTTTGCCTCCCAGAGAGAACTGCATTATTTTAATAGTTTACTATAAAATTCAAGGGGTGGAGGTAGAATTACTTCTTGGGGACAGTTGTTAGGGAAGCCATTTAAGATACATTTGAGTCTTGTTATTCTCAAAGAAGAAATGATTTTTTTCATTCTCTTACGAACAATGTCTTTAGCTACGTTTATGCAAATAATGTGCTTTTTCAGCTCACAGTGGAAGTATATACCTCTAATCATCTCTGTTGTCCCCTGGTGCCCATGTCCAGGTAAAGGATGCTGTCAGTGCATGCATTTAGTCACTAAAACATTGGACAAAAGTAAAGACTCCTGCTGACTCAATCTCAATTACAGATTCAAAATTACCATGAAAAGTGTGTTTGGATTATCACAGACATTTTTTTAACAGAACTTTTAAGAATGTCCTATAAGACTTTTTTTCACAGTGGACTGAATTTAAAAATCATTTGAAATATAAATAAATATGATCATCCACTTATACAAAAGCTAAAACATAGCTCTACCCTGACTCGCTCAACATTAAAGTTATGATACAAAGAGTCTGGGTCCCATCTGCTCCAAGTAGGTGGCCCTCAAAAGTCATTAAAATTATCGTTTTAAAATTATAGCTCAGCAAGAACAATCCGTTTTGTGCATCCAGAAATTATTGTCCAAATGCCCATCTGCATGTCCTTTTAAGAAACGTAGTTCAACAGAGGAAGTGCTGGCTCCTTGGGGAAATCATTCTCATCTTCGGCGTACATATGCTGTGCTACAGTTAATCAGGCAAACTCTATTGATGTTCCCGGCACTGGGGCATGATTGAATATTTAACAAACAAATGCCTCTGAGCCTAGAAGACAAATGGTTCAAGAGATTTGGGACTTTTAAAAAAATAAATTAAATCAAAAGCATTTTGTATTTGTTCTTAGAAACAGATGAACAGACGATCGGAACGTGAAAATGGCAGGACAATTTCTTTACCACTCTGACAAATTATATTCAATTGCTGTACAGGTTTTTCGTAGCTAAATGATAAACCAAAGGGGAAAACATGGTTGTTTTTCAATCAGGTCATTGTAAGCTAACTTTTAATGTATATAACAAGTACATATGTTACATAGGAAAAAATTAAGCCAAGAGCATGCTGAGCCCAAAGGTGACATATATGTGGAATCAATAAACATCATCTATACATATATTCTCTATTTTAGTAAGTTAAAAGTGTTGCTAAAGAAGGGAATAGGGTTTTGCCAGTGTACCAGTCCTATAAAATACAATACTAGGTTTTATTCTCTATTTATTTCTTCTCAAAAGAGAAGCCAACCCAACTTAAGTCAAAATGGGGTCACATATATCTCTTGCCTTTCCCATTTATCCTAATTCCCTTTTCAGAATCTGGGATAATCCAGAACTGGTTCTGGGGCAACCAAAGTAAATAAGCCTTTTATACTCTGTCCAGATTCTCCAGTTATTTATCTCTTCCATATATTTAAAGTAGCATAGAAACATACTAACGTAGAAATGTGGTACACCCAAGACAATGCTCATCAGGGAGCACAGCTATATCTGTCCTTCTCAACCCATCTCCAAACCGGGGTATATCTTAGGAAAAACGTGAGATGAATGTCCATATACATCTCATGAATTTTGCTTTGTGTATGATCACTGTTCATGCCAAGCAAGAAGAAATAATTTTACATCTGAGTAAACTACTGGGAGGAAGAAAAGGCTGTACTCTAACCCGCCCAGAGGTGCAAAAAATAGACTTCTTATAAAATAACTTGATTTTTAAGGTGTTTATAAGATGATGTAGCAACCCTCTGGCTTTATAGGCATCCCTCTAACAGTATATCTGAAACTTTTGAAATGATACTTGCTACCTTCTACCTTATGAAATTGTTACTTTTGTAGGTATCTGTCTCTCTGCTTTATGCCTTTTTTTGCCTTTAAGACTTTGTGCCTCTCGAGAGCAATGCTCGTGTTCTTCTTACGTGTGTATGTTCTATAGTGCCTAGGAAGTGCCTTACCCCTAGCAGGTGCTTAGTAATTTCTACTGCAAAAGCTCCCAGTTTCTGCCTATGCCATATACAAAATGAAATCCCAGAGGGATCCAAAGATGCATAATTATACCGTTTTTTCTTAACCAACCTATATTTAGGGCCTATCTGTTTTAAAATACATAACACATGTTTCTTTTTTATTATGAAAATATGATGGAAATGAGTGAGCAGAGGATCTTTCGGTCACAGAAAACCTACTGCCCATTGTATATAACCAGTATAAAAAATTAAACTAGAGTTTTTTTGAAAGCTGGAGAAGACATAGCACTGTGGAGCAGCCAGACTGAATTAACAAGAAATCTATCCTACTTCCACTAGTACCTTCTTAAAACTAGGGTTTGGGGAATGTTTGCTATATTCTCTGTTTACTTTCTCTAAGACAAGGCTACACTTTTATTCTCATTTCGTCTCTGTAAAAAAAAAAAAAAAAAAAAAATTGCAAGAGCCACACCCCATTCCTTAGTAATTTAGGACACTAAGCATTTTTCAGGCCCCTGGCATTCTTTCCAGTTTGCTGCCTGAAGACAGGGTTCTTCAACCATGTGAACAGCCTAATGATTCTCAGAGTGGCAGTGAAGGATTAGCTTAGTAAGTGGTGTACAGCAGAGAGAGTTGCCCAGTGCCTGCAGTTGAAGTCAATGCAGTACTGTTTCAAGGGCGGAAATATTCTTATTTTGAGGGACATAAAGTAAGTGTCCATGGATCAACATCCAGTCACCATCTTTTCTTTACTCTCTGGGGCTCTGGAAAACAGATTTCTCCAGCATTTATAAGAAATATATGTATGAGAAGATCAAACCAGCATAGATAAAGCAAGTTTAGGCCCAGGATGAATACCAAGAAGATTCTTAGACACTCTACAGTTCTCATCCTTTATTACAGATAGGCAAGCTGTTTCTTAGGAGATATTCTAAGACCTGAGTATTCTAAGACCTTTCTTGAGAATACAGTTACTTTCCACTACTTTCTAACACTTTCCACAAGTAAGGAAAATCGTTTTATAATCTCCCTTTTGGAGATTTCCAAAGTCACTAAGTTATAGCATACCTTGCCTTCTTAGAACTTTCATATCAGCCCTGTGTCTGCATCATCACTACCACTGCCTCAACCCAGGCATGCCAGCACCTCTCTTCATGACCGTTCAACAGTCTCCCTCTCAGTAATCTCCACAGATGCTGCAGACACCACACAAACTCACACTCGTGCCTTCTATCATGTGCCATCACTGACCCCTGAGCCACATCATCCAAGGACCCTTCAAAGGCCCTGGATAGCAGAGATTAAGTTCTGGGCTACCATGATATCCCCAGCATCTACAATGCTTATGGAAATAGCCCTAGATATGTTGAGGAAAAAAAGAACTATGACAGACACACACATAGATCCCTTCTCATTAAAAGACATGATAAAGCCCTCTTCTGGGGATGTCTGCATGGATCAGTCAGTTAAATGTCTGCCTTTCGCTCACATCAGGATCTCAGGGTCAGGGTCTTGGGATCAAGCCCTGAGTCATGTAGGGCCCCCTGCTCAGCAGGGAGTCTTCTTCTCCCTCTCCCTCTGCCCATCCCCACTCCTTGGCTCTCTCTTGAGTGTGCTCTCTCTCAAATAAATAAATAAAATATTTTAAAAAAAAAATTCTCTTCAGACTCATGTGCAACCTAGAGCAGGCTTTCTCACCTTTACACATGCTTCACTTCTACTAAAAGGGAAATCTCACCTCAGATAGTAATCTGTATGTTTGAGCGTGATGATGACCAAACACTCAACAGTTCCATCAGTCACTCAAAACATTTTGTTTAAGAATATCAAATTTGGGGGGGATGTCTAGGTGACATAGTTTGTTAGGCATCCAACTCTTCATTTCATCTCAGGTCATGACCTTGAGGTCTTGAAATCGAGCCCCCTGTCAGGCTTCATGCTGAACGTGGAGTCTGCCCCAGATTCTCTTTCTCTCTCCCTCTGCCACTCCTCCCCACTCCTGAATGCACTCTTTCCTCTCCTGAGCATTTTCTAAAAAAATTTTTAAAATAAAAAAACAAATTTGGGGAATAACCAGAAGTTTGGTTCTGTGTGGCTACAAATGGAAGGGTAGCAAATAGATTACTGAAACAGTGTAAGAGATACATTCTCAGACAGCAGATAACGTCTTTAAATTATAATATGCTTTTTGGCGACATCTCGGTGACTCAGTTGGTTAAACAGCTGCTGACTTTAGCTCAGGTCATGATCTTAGGGTCTTGAAATCTCCTGTGTCAGCCTCCACACACAGTGGGGAATCTGCTTGTCCCTCTCCCTCCCTGTCTGTTACCTCATCTGGCTTGCACATGTGCTCTCTCTTTCTCTCTGTCTCTCAAATAAATAAAATCTTTAAATGTATATAGAGATAGATACATATTCTGCTTTTATTGATTTTTTCTGTGCTAAGTTTATCATTTTAATATCCACTTATTTATTACATATTTAAGTAAATAAGACAAATTAGAAAAATCTACCATGGCAGATATAAGCAATGATCACATTAATTTGTTCTTTCAATTTCTTATTTTATAGCAGAAAAATCCAACTGAAAAAGCACTGTATTTCTCATTTCCATTATTTACTTTCACAGCCATTGATTTTATGTTTGTAGTTCCTCCTTTCTCAGATTTAAAAATTAAAATTTTTGCTTTCCTAGGGGTAATCTCAGAACTATGTGCTTGTAAAATTCATGTAGCTTTACAAATAATTCTATTTCATGATGCTCATGTCTTATGGGAAAAAATACTTTCTATATTGAAATTCTCATGTGAGAAAAATATTTCATAAAATATAGGTATTATCTATTGCTCTTGAACAATAAAACTACCCTACAATAATCTAAGACAAATATACTTTGATAGGCCAACTTATTTTTAGAGTAGCATTTCCCTGCTTAAATAAGCTAAATACCGTAAGTTCTAGCTGTTTCACTTCTTATAGAATCAGCTCATTAGGAAGTCAAAGTGTGCGATGCTTACCTAACTTCCTTCTTTCACATGCTTTGTTTGAGATGACTGTATTTTTAGTGACTCTCTCCTGAATGGCTCTCTTGTAACTCAGAGGTAAAAAAAATATATATACACCTTACCAAGACCAAATACCACTTAGCAGGGCATCTTAGCAAACAATTTATACCTATTGCACTGCTGTTTTTAGTTACTCATGTTTTTATTGCAGAATAAAATAGTACACACACACACTCTTTGGCTTTTATTCAGAGACTAAATAAATTTTTTAAGAACTGTTCTCAGTAGCTTATTCACCATAGATTTTGGCTCAACATGGTTTCACTTTGTTCCCCTATGTAGGGTAACGACAGTATCCACGCTTCCCCAAGCCCAACAACTAGTCCTTCAGGGCTAACTCAGCTTACATTAGAGAACATGTTGGGGAAGGCTGCAAGGCGGACAGATAAAGGACCTCTAAAAAGTGCCTGCACAGAAGCAGGAGCATCAGAAAGCCAGAATTCCTTGGCAAAGCAGATAGATAGAAGAGACTTTCAGATGAGTATGGTGCCTACGCCATGCCTTTCTCCCCCCGGAAGAAGTGAAGCCTCTCAGAAAACTCCAGATCCCGTTATCAAAGCAAAGGACCAAGCAGCCCATCGAGTAACAGCTTCAATAAACAAGACCTCCCTAAAGGAGATCTCAGGGGAGCAGTTGAGACCCATCCCTGAAGTGTCTGTAAGTGGCTTCGCTCTGGTTTGCACAGACGGCAGCAGGTCCCGCTGTGTTCTGTTCTGTCCCACTTTGCACGTGTTTTCAGCAGGACCTATTTTTCATCATTTGGGTGATCAGTAATGTATTTGCCTTCCTATTCAGATGTGTTTTAGCTCAGTAACAGCAGCTGTTAAAGAGTATATTGCACATCCCAGTGATAATAGAATGCCTCATGTTTTTAATGAGAAAGATAATTATCATAATAGTTTTTTTTAATTTCCCAGTTACTTCTCATAATTTCAGTTATCACTGCCTGCAAATTATAAATGAAGATCTTATTTTTGAGCCAAAGGCTTGCCAGTGAAATTGACAGATTTTCAATAACAATCTACATTAGGAGCCATAAAAACATCATTATTCTATTCACTTTCTGGTCTCTTTGCAGCAGCTTCCCAAATAATAAATGGTATGAGTGAAGGTTAACAGTAAAGTAGTGTCATTGACTAAATCCCTAGGCTAGTTTGGTGGCTATATTCCATATGTCCATCAGATTGATTTTCCTCCTTCCTGTGTTAGTACTTCTCTTCCTTCAGTCCCTCCATAGCTGCACTTAGAAACCAGAGAACAGATGAAGCCATTCAGAACAAATGAACTTATATTCCATCTTTTTTCTTTAACACAGTAAAGGTTTTCTTTATTTGTCATGTCTTAAGTATTCTGTATGTGTTACATTGTAAAGCTTTGGTTCAGTTAAGTTCTAAGTAATTCAGGGAGGATTGTTCCCTCGCACAAGTCCCAGACCTATACATCATCATTAACAGAATAGAAATAGCTAATATTTCTTAAACACCTGCCATGTGCCAGTCACTCTGCCAAGCATTTTTTCCATGAAGTATGCCTGCATGTGTGCCCACAAGAACATAGTGAATCACCTAACATAAGGAAAATGGAATTTGTTTTATGGTGGTTTTAGGATGAAAGTGGTCAGTAATATCTTTGCCTGTTTTTCATTTCTTGAAAATATTTCTAGAAAAGATATTCTACCTAATTTTTTCCTTTGATGTGCTCATAAGTAGAATGCAGCTAATAAACTAACCTTACAGATTTATTCTACGACACTGCTTCCCTTGACTGCAGCCAAAAGTGGGCTGCCAAAAACAGAGCCAAAGCAAGTCTCTAAGAAGCCTTCTACTCCATTCTGCCCTAATTTTTTTTTTTTTGCCATCACCCTTCTATTAGGTAAAATCTCTCATCCTAATGTATCCAAAAGATTGTTTATTTTTAATCTTTACATCTTTCTGTAGAAATAACACCAAAGCATGAAAAATCAGCTTGGAAACTTGAGGCACAAGTGGACTTTGAGTACCTGGCCGCTTGGCCAAGCACAGTGCCTGAACAGTAGTGCTCTCAGATGATACCAGGGAAAATGAAAGGTTGGAGAGAGAGCAGGGGACTTTCCCCTACGCAGCCTCTTCCTTTCAGAGGCTCTGAGGATAAGCCAGATCACAAAGACTATTTGGGATGCTCCGGGAGCCCCTCCTCCCTGCTCCTTGCTGCCGATTACAACGCGTTCACCTGACTCCCGTGCCTTTGCACAGGCGCCCCCTGTGCAGCGCCAGCCATTCTCACTAGTCTGTTTTACAGCTAAGTAGACTAACAGAGCCGTCTCTTCAGAAGGATGGAAGAGGGAAGGAGCCTTACCTGTGTGGAGGGGATAAGACACAAAGGCACTGCTTACCATTTGTGCAGAGAGGTTTGACCTCAGTGTCAAAATTCAGACTAAGAAAATGTGATCTTTGGCAATCCACATGATCACTACAGTCTGTGACTCATATTCGTGAATGTGATGACCTCAATTTAATAGGAGGTAAAATTATGGAAGGCATCAGCACTCTGCCCCATTTCAGGGTGAATTTATAGTGGGAATGGGGTATTCTTTCGGAGATACCATTTAAAAAGGAAAACCTGGTCATCACGAAAGGGTGCTGATACTTGACATTCTCTCCGTTCAGTAACTGCAGCCAAGAATCTGAAACAATTTTCCTCAAGAGTGCCATGTGCTTCCTAACTCCACAAAGGAATTTTTTTCCCTAGATCCCAGAAACCCATGGTGGTGACTTTTAATAATTTACTAATATTTAATTCACACAATACAGAATTCAGCCTTTTTTAATGCACTCATGGAGTTGTGCAACCATCACTATTTATCTTAGATCATTTTTATCACTCCAAAAGAAATTCCATCCCCATTAATAGTCATTCCTCATTCATTGCTTCTCCCAAACTCCCAGAAACCACTAAACTGCTTTCTGTCTCGTGGATTTGCCTATCCCGGACAGTTCATACAAATGAAATCAGGCAGTGTGTGGCCTTCTGTGTCTGACTTCTTGCATTTAGCATAATGTTTTCAAGTTCCATCCACGTTGTAGCATTTAATTTCTTTTTATGCCTGAATAGTAATCCATTATATGTATATGCTGTAGTTGTTTATTCATCTCTCAGTCAATAGTAGATTGTTTCCACTTTTTGGCTATTATGAAAGATGGTGCTATGTACATTCATATGCACATTTTCCTATGGACATATCTTTTCATTCCTCTTGGGTATATACCTAGGAGTGGAATTTCTGGGTCATATGGAACTGCCATTTTGAGAAACTGCCAAACTGTTTTCCAAAGCAGCTGCACCATATTACATTCCCTTGAGCAAGGCAAGTTGACAGGATTTTTCTACATCTTAGTCAACACTTGTTATTGTCTGACTTTTTCATTTAAGCCCTCCTAGTGTGTGTGATGTGGTGTCTCATTGTAGTTTCAGTTTGTATTTCCCTAATGAACTAAACACGTTGAGTATCTTTCATACACTTAGTAGCCCATCTGCCTATCTCCTCTGGACAAATGCCTATTCAAATCGTTGGCCTATTTTTTCATTGGATTATTTTTTGTCTTTTTATTGTCCAATTGAAAGAGTTTGGATACAAGCTCCTTGTCAGATACATGATATGCAAATGTATTCTCCCGTTCTGTAAATTTGTCTTTTCGTTTCTTGGGGCTATCTTTTGAAGCACAGAGGTTTTTCATTTTGTGAAGTCCAATCTATCTATGTTTTTCTTCTCTTCCTTATGCTTTTAGTGTCATAGCTAAGAGCCATTGTCTAATCCGAGGTCACAGAGAGTTATTCCTGTTGTCTTCTAAGAATTTTATAGTTTAACTCTTAAATTTTGTCCTACATCCCATTTCTAGCTAATTTTGGTCTCTAATGGGAAGTAGGGGTTCCACTGCCTTTTTTTGCTTCTGGATATTTCCTTGCACCAGCACTATTGATTAAAAGACTATTGTTTTCCCATTGAATTGTCTTGTCACCTTTTTTGGAAGTCAGTTGACCACGCATGTGAAAGTTTATTTATGACTTCCCTGTTCTGTTCTGTCTGTCTATCCTTATGTAGTATCACACTATTTTGATTACTGTAGTTTTATAGTAGGCTTTGAAATCAGGTAGTGTAACTCCTTCAACTTTATTCTTCCTTTTCTGGATTTTTTTTGCATTTCCATAGGAATTTGAAGATCAGCTTGTCAGTTTCTGCAAAAAGGGCAGCTGAGATTGCACTGCATCTATGAATTAATTTGGGGGATATATCTTAACATCCTAACAATATTAAGCCTTCCATTCCATGGATATCTTTCCATTTATTTGTGTCTTTAATTTCTTTTGACAATGTTTTATAATTTTCAGCATACAAGTCTTGCACTTCCTTTGTTAAATTTATCCCTAAGTAAATTCTTGATGCTGTTATGAACAGAATTATTTTCTTAATTTTATTTTTTATTTGTTCATTTCTAGTGTTCATAGAAATGCAATTTATTTTATATCAATTTCATATCTTACAACCTTGCTGAATATTAATTAGTTCTAATATTGTTTTTGTGCACTCCTTAGGATTTTCTATATACAAGATCATATCATTACAAATAGAGATAGTACTTCCTTTCCAATCTGGATGTCTTTTATTTCTTTTTCTTGCCTAATTGCCTCCACAAATGGATTTCATATGAATGAAAAACTTTTCTTTCTTTCAAGATATTTAAGATTTAATAATTCAACTACTGTAGCCCAGTAGTGAATTCTAACAGAGACACGATGAACTCAGTAAGACCTAGAAGGATTCTACTGGTATGATGCATAGGAAATGTTCTAGATGCAAGAGAAAAATTTTGACAATAATCCTGGAACTGGAAGTCCATCCAATATTATATGAACACAGGTATGAAATTACCTCTGCTGGCTAGCATTGTAGTCAACAAATGTAGAGCACTGGCATGTATAGGGGTTTCTACCTCCTAAACTGGGCTTCTAAAATAAAGGACTTCTAGGGGGTGCCTGCATGGCTCAGTGAGTTAAGCGTCTGACTCTTGGTTTTGGCTCAGGTCGCGATCTCGGGATTGTGAGATGGAGCCCTGCACTGCGCCGCATGCTGGGCATGGAGCCTGCTTAAGATTCTCTCTCTCGGGGCGCCTGGGTGGCTCAGTTGGTTAAGCAAGTGCCTTCGGCTCAGGCCATGATCCCAGAGACCCAGGATCGAGTCCCACATCGGGCTCCCTGCTTAGCGGGAAGCCTGCTTCTCCCTCTCTCACTCCCCCTGCTATGTTCCCCCTCTGGCTGTGTTTCTCCCTGTCAAATAAATAAAATCTTTAAAAAAAAAAAAGAAAAAAAAGATTCTCTCTCTCTTTCTCTGTCTCTCTCTCTCTGCTCCTCGCTCCACTCTCCCTCTCTAAAAAGAAGTAATTAATTAATTAAAATAAAGGACTTCTAGGTGTTGAGTTGCAGCTATTCTGGTTCTACTTCTGGATTATGACAGCATCTCCCCTTCTGCTGAGAGTCTGTCAGGCCAGCTATTCCCCCAGGTGCTAGAGATACACCAACCCAAACAGATGAGGCCTGTGGTGTCCTCAGGAGGCTTATGTCTGTTAGGAAATACAGACAATAAAGACATACAAACAAATACATGAATTGATTCTAAGCTATGGTAAAGGATGTGGGAAGACAAACACATGGTGATGTAACAGAGAACAGAGTTGGCCAGAGTGGTGGGTACTTTAGATATTTTCTAATCAAGTAGGTGACATTTGAGCTAGGATCTGAAACTTAAGATGGAGCCAGCCATGCAAAGAACCTGGGAATACTCTTTCAAGTAATAGGAACAGTAGATACAAAGCTTCTGAAATGAGCATCTTTGGGGAATGGAGGGGGCCCACGTAGCTGGGGCTTACAGGCAAGGGGAAAGTAGTGGAGGATGAGGCCAGAGCGGTTCACAGGGCCCAGATCATGCGAGATCAGGATGGCCTCGGTAAGGAGGGTGGCCTTTATACCACATGCAATGGCAAGTCTTTGTAGGGTTTGATGCAGGGCAATTTTTAATGTCCCTCTTGCTGTGTCAAGGATGGATGCAACAGGCAGGAATAGAAGCAGAGAAAGCAGCTGAGGCATCATGCTCTGATAGATCAGAGCAAAGGTAAAGAAAAGTGGCAGATTCCCAGAATAACTAGGAGCTAGGATGATAGGATAGAGCGAAGAGGACACAGGATGACTCTCAGACTTGGGACCTGAGCAACAGCATGATGGTCACATAATTCACTGGGTTCTGGGAGACTGAGCAGACCAGAGCCATCAACTCAGCCTTCAAGGTACTGCAACCAGGAATTGTAAAATGACATACCACTGAAAATCAGTTCTCACATGGGGTGCCTGGGTGGTTCAGTTGGTGAAGTGTCAGACTATTTTGGCTCAGGTCATGATCTCAGGGTTGTGAAATGGAACCCTGAAGCAGAGATTCTCTCTTCCCTCTCCCTCAGCCCCTCCAACCCACCTCCCCATGCTTACGGCCTCTCTCTCTCTCTCTCTCTCTCTCTCTCTCTCTCTCTCTCACGCACACATAAATGAATCTTAAGAAAGGAAATCTGCTATTGCAAAGTGTCAACATGAAGCCAGTTTATGACAAGGGACAATTAAAGGCTCTTACAAAAGAAGGTCCAGGAGAATTGTTCTCCTAATCCCCTGATATGCCAGAGTACTAGTAATTCTAAGGAACACTTACTGAAATTGATTTGCTAACATATTGGTAAACTTCTTCCTTGCAATGTCTTATTCAGTTTTAAATAGAGTTCCCATTATTAAGTTCAAATATTTTTAATTAAGAAACAAGTACAGTCCTCTGGGTAATACCATAACCATGTAGATAGCTGGTAATTAAACTTTTCCACATGTATAATGGCATTCAGTTTTGAATGAATCATTTTACACCTGTAAATGTAATTATGTGCATCTTTAAACAAACAAACAAAAAAGATGTATATAACAGGTTTTGTGGCTCCCAAAAATTTTGAGCTTATCGAAGAATGGTTATTTTCACAAGAAAGGCAAAATATGCTACCAATTACAAATTCAGGTATTCTTAGAAAAAAACAAGACATGAGATTTTTATAAGAGAAAAATTATAAAATGAATATCATATAACTTTTGAGTTGAATTTTCACATTTTCATTTTTGAAAATCAAAATTGATTATGGAAGGACATTTATAGGTGTTTTAAGCCAAAAAAAAAAGCCAATTTTTTTTTTTATTTGTCAAACCTTTTTCTTTGGACAATGAAAAAGGATTAGTTTGACTGCCTCCCTGATGAACTTGAACCCCTATTTTTTTTAAATAATAGAGGCTTACTATTCTATGCAATTTTTACTCTACAAACTTAGAGGAAAGTGAATTTGTAAATTATTTTAGAGTTTTAAAGGCATTGTTCCATTACATAAAGTTCTACATTTTCTAGGGTATATAATACTCTGTGTTCAAAGACAGGCCATCTGTCTCTCTTTGAATTTACCACTCAAGTATGCCATTTGCAGCTGTCTTTCCAACAATACCCCATTGTTTGAAGACTTCATAAATGTCTCTCTGACCCCTGACTTCCTTCAGTTACAACAATATTCCATTGTTGCAAAACATCTGTTTGAGGGTCACGTTACTGTGTGTGCTCTATGTGTCAGTCATCCTGTCCTAAATGTGCAGGTTCACCCAGTGACTCTCTTTCCTTCCAAGGCTGTCACTATAAGTGACTGCAGGCCTCATGCTTTCTTGGGCCACCTGATAGCCTTCACCTTTGCCACCCTGGGTACCTTCCCAAAGAGAGCTGTGCATCATGTTTATCTACATTTCCATTGAGCCATCAAGAACACTGGACACCATGGCTCAGAACACCAGCTCAAATCAGGCAGACCTGGATTTTCGTTCTGGCTTCACTTCTTTTTACTTATGTGATGTTGGACACATTTTTTAACTTCCTTGAACCTCCAGTTACATCATCTATCAACATTGAGAAAATAATAATGCTTATTCCATAGGGTCATAATGAGTATCAAAGGAGATAGTATATGTAGAACACTTAGCCCATAATTCAACCAGATATTTTCCTCTACCCATGTCTGAGTAGTTAGAAATGTAAACCAGTGTGCCTACCATACTAAAGCAAACTTTTTCAAATTCAGTATAATTCCAGAAACTAACTATTGGTACTGTTTTATAAGGGAGAGCTATGTGCATTTCTTGTCCTCTGTTTAAGAGTTGAATCAGGGGTGCCTGGGTGGCTCAGTTGGTTAAGCGACTGCCTTCGGCTCAGGTCATGATCCTGGAGACCTGGGATTGAGTCCCACGTCGGGCTTCCTGCTCAGCGGGAGGCCTGCTTCTCTCTCTCTCACTCCCCCTGCTTGTGTTCCCTCTCTGGCTGTGTTTCTCTCTGTCAAATAAATAAAATCTTAAAAGAAAAAAAAAAAAAACTACTCTTTCCTTGCCTCTGGGAAAAAAAAACAAAAAACACAGACTCATTGTTTCAGTTTTATCTGTCAATGAACTGCTGGGGTTCTACAGAATTTGATGGTTAAATAACATTGGTGCTACCAGTAAAAGGATTTGCTTTAAGCATAGAAATTTTCTAGATGGAATTTTCTCCTAGGCCTCTTATTTTTTATATGATTTTTTTTCAGTCTAAATTTTTGCTGATGGTACAGAGGAGTTTCCTTTGACTAAACAAACTCTTTGCATCTAGTGTCTAATTTAGTTGTTGACCGAGGAAAAATGGTGCAGAGTAGAAATATCTTAAAATAATTAAAAATAGAATTATGGTTTTTGGTGATCAAAATCAATCAAGTTTTTGGTGATGATATGGACCTACAAAAGTCATTAGGACATTTCCATATCTCCAAACAATGTCCCAGTTACTCTACTGAAGAGGAGCAGTTTCAGATTCTCCGAAGTTTCAGAAATTGTAGATAGACTTGAAAAAAACTGAGAGACTAGCAGAAGTATGCATCAATGGAATGAAATTTATTTCATTTCAATTTATTTCACTAACACACTATAACTTTTTAGCTAACACACTATAACTTTTTACTGCCATTCTCCAATATGTTAATGCTAAGGTTAGCATCCTACTAGTTACATGTTTACTGAAGAAATCCATCTTCTTTAATGTCTTGGCTCCTAATTTTAAAGGAACAAGTCATACTTGCCATTTTCCTATTTTATGGACAAGGCCTTAAGCTAATAGTATTTCTTGACCCACTGAGATCAAGGTATTTGATTCAAGAACCTTGTTTGTGAATTTAAGGATTTAGGGCACTTGCCATATGCCAAGCGCTGTACAAAGCACCCCACTTTTTCTGTCCAGTCTCCATCTCCAGCCCTCACAAGAAGCCTTCCTTTTTTCTGTTTGGCAGGCCAGGAAGCAGAGAGGCTTTAGCTAGTTCACATCTAGTAAGTGTCAAACCCAAGATTTTTGGCCAAAAAAGCTGGTTTACCTTCCACTATCCTGGACCCCCTCCCCCCAATTAAAGGTCATTGAAAAAGTTCTGTGATCGGGGCACCTGGGAGGCTCAGTTAGGCATCTGACTCTTGATTCCAACTCAGGTCATGATCTCAGGATCTCTCAACATAGAGACTGCTTGGGATTCTCTCTCTCCTCTCTTTACCCCTCACACCTTCCCACCCCTCCACACCCAACCCACTCACATGCACTTGTGCTCTCAAAAAAAAATTTTGTGATCATAGGGCAACTTAACTTCCACTGCCACTTTAAAGCTTCACAGTATATTTTTTTAATTTATTTGAGAGAGAGAGAGAAAGAGAGCATGCACTCTGTGGGGGGGGGGGGTCGCGGAGCAGAAGGAGGGAGAAGCAGACACCCCATTGGGCAGGGAGCCCCACGCAGTGCTCAACCCCAGGACCCTGAATCCCGACCTGAGCCAAAGGCAGACGCTTAACTGACCGAGTCACCCAGGTGCCACACTTCACAGTATTTTAATATGCAAAAGCATGCACAATTGTTGGTATTTCTGTCATTACTGTATTATAACCAAAGTGTTTCACATTCTAAAACAACCTGACCTTAAAGTTACCATCTTCCTACTCTGGAAACATCCATTGGCTTACCTCTGCTATTTTCATTTCTGTAAGCAGGCACAATAATTGTTTTCCTCCTGGTTCTTTAAATGATATTTTAAACTACCATGTGTTGGATGACTACTGTGCTTTCCCCATGTAAAGGCTACAATCATCTTATAGATGGCATATCCTTAATATAATATAAAACCTGTTGCATCTGGTGTTACTAGATTCCTTCTGGTCTACAGTTGATTGTTCAACTCAAGGAGTACCCTGCCCTTAGTAAGTAGGTGCTGGGAAACTACAAATTGCTTATCAACTCACTTTAAAGTTAATAAGAGTTCAGCTGTGATTGTCAGAGAATTCTTTCCAAAAATTAGCAGGCTGACTACCGAGACAAAATGTGCGGAAGTATGTGGTGTGAGAGTCACAGATGAAAAGAGTGTTCTATGCAAATATAGCACATCGATATAAGGATCTTTTTTAAAAAATACTTTCATGCCCCTCCCCTCCAAAAAAGAGAGCACCAAATCTATGAGATAGAAAGCTACCCCATTGCAAGGACTTTTGCCACTATTGGGTTTAAACTACCCAATAATTCTCTACCTGAGACATTCTTTTTTTTTTTTTGAAGATTTTATGTATTTGACAGAGAGAAACACAGCCAGAGAGGGAACAGAAGCAGGGGGAGTGAGAGAGGGAGAAGCAGGCTTCCCGCCAAGCAGGGAGCCCGATGTGGGACTCGATCCAGGGTCTCCGGGATCATGACCTGAGCCGAAGGCAGTCGCTCAACCAACTGAGCCACCTAGGCGCCTCTACCTGAGACATTCTTAAGGGATTAGTATGCAGAGATGATGAAGTATAAATTGAGTCAGGGGTTATGAAGTGTCTCCAGGTTACAAGCCAAAATGTGTGACAGACATCTCAGAGGTGGCACTGGGTCTGGTTAAGCCTAGGTCAATATGAATGTCATTGATGTAAAACACAACCTAGATTCTGACCAGTGGTTTCTTTCTAACAGCCTGCCTTCTGATTTCTGCTGTGTTAAGTTGACACAGCATCCCTTCAGTGTAGCAGAGTTTTTCAAGGTTATACTGTAGCTTGGTCTTTAGATTTCAATTTACCTCTTTGCATGGTAAGGAGCTATGCTAAAATCTCCCATACATTGTGAATGAGTTATTTGCTCAAGGGTCTGTCACTTGAGGCTAATGCCTGAGATTTCTTCCTTCATTCTTCTCTTCCTTGGGCCTGTGTCCCCAGTGAATCAGGGCCAACTCTCATGTGGGATACGTGCTTAGAAATTTGAAACAAGTCTTCAAGAGGTGCTAGTTGGTGAAGAGATGCCCTGGAACGCTAATTTACCATCAGCTGGTATTTTAAATGTCAATGTAGCGATACTTTTGATGTCTGCAAATAGCAATAGAGAGATTAATCTTCATATTAAAATGCCAATTAAGGTTTAAAATTCGCATTGGAAAATGGACTTCTGCTACTTTTCTTGCTATGATGTTGAAGTTCAGAAAAACTTCTAAAACTTTCTAATTACAGCTTCAAAATTCTTAATAATATGAATTGAAACTAGCAGCGATACTGACTCCTCAGCATTTACAAAATGCCTTTTTTGCCTCTACTGAGATGGTCTGGAACGAGGTGCCAGTGCCTAGCAACTTCTACTTCCTAGGAAATCTTTTTTGACTCTTAGACTTCTTGGCCACTTTTGATCATGAAGAAGTACAGATATCATAAATATACACTTTGATGAATTTTCACCAACTGAACAAATCCATGTGACCATCATCCAGATTAAGAATGAGAGCAGTGCGTGTACCCCAGGAGCCCCACTGTGCCCGTCTGTCAGTATCCCTTCCTGCCACCATCCCTTCACAACTTCTGCCGAAACCCCCAAGACTAGTTTTGTTCAAATATACCCTCTTTTTTTTTTGTATATACCCTCTTATGCCTGTTCTCCCTCTTAGCATTTCTTTTATGAGAGTCAATATATCACTCATTTCACTGCTGTCTAGTGTCCACCACTTATTTATCCACTCTGCTGATGGGAGCTACTAAGAATATATCTTTTTTTATTTTTTTAAATTCATTATTGAAGTATGGTTGGCATACAATATATTAGTTTCAGGTGTATAACAGAGATTTGACAATTCTGTACATTACTCAGTGCTCACCATGGTAAACATGTCACCATGTATCACATAAAGTATTACTATTATTGACTATATTTATTATGCTATACTTTTCATCTCCATGACTTACTTATTTTATGACTGGTAGTTCATACCTCTTAAGCCCCTTCACCTATTTCACCCATCCCCTCATCAACCTCTCTTCTGGCAACCACCAGTTTATTCTCACTATTTAAGAGTCTGCTTGTTTGTTTTCTTTTTCAGATTCCACATATAAGTGAAATAATATGGCATTTGTCTTTCTCTATCTGACTTATTTCACTTAGCATAATACCTTCTAGATCCATCAGTGTTGTTGCAAATGTCAAGATCTCATTCATTTTTATGGCTGATATTCTTGTGTGTGTGCGTGCGCACGCATGTGTGTGTGTACCACATTTTTATCCATTAATCTGTCAATTGACACTTGAGCTACTACCATATTTTTGCTATTGTGAATAATACTGCAATAAACAGAGGGCTGCATATATCTTTTCAAGTTAAAGTTTTTGTTTTCTTTGGGTAGAAAACAGTATGGAGATTCCTCAAAAAATAAAAAATAGAGATGTGATCCAATAAGAATATATCTTTTGATAGAATCATAGACTTTTAAGGAGACTTGGCCAGGGAAGTGGAAGCCATTTGGTCTTAAAATGTTTAGATTAAATTCTAGGTATTTCCAGGGCACCTGGGTGGCTCAATCGATTAAGCATCTGCCTTTGGCTTAGGTCCTGATCTCAGGGCCCTGGAATTGAGCCCCACATCTGGCTGGCTGCTGAGCAGGGAGTCTGCTTCTCCCTCTCACTCTCCCTCTGTGTTCTTTCTCTCTCTCAAATAAATGAAAAAATATTTTATTGATTGATTAATTGATTGATCGATTGATTGATTGATTGATTCTAGGTATCTCCATCCTCATTATTTGGGAACTGTATCACTGATTTCATTTCTGAAACCATATGTATAAGTATTTCTAGTTTACGTAATGCCTTCTATGAACATAAGATCCATACTTCCAGCTTGTCCCATGTTGTTCAGCCTGGTGGTTAGAATATGCAGCCATATCACCATTCTTATCCTTCAAGATCCAGCTTAGAAACCATCTCCTCCATGAAGCTTGACTGATCCTACGAGATGTGACCTCTCTCTTTTTTGAAAGGCCAGACTATTTGGTATATCTCCCTGTCCTCACATGCCTTTTACATTATGTTCTGTTCTAACAGCCACCATCCCCGTTGTAGTAGCAGTTTCTGTATCTTGGTGTAACTTAAAAGAATACAAAGAGTCCAGGGATAGTTTGGTAGACCTTTATTAAGAGTTGTTTTACGGGCACCTCGGTGGCTCAGTTGGTTAAGCGACTGCCTTTGGCTCGGGTCATGATCCCGGAGACCCGGGATCGAGCCCCACATCGGGCTTCCTGCTTTGGTGGGAAACCTGCTTCTCCCTCTCTCAGTCCCTCTGCTTGTGTTCCCTCTCTAGCTGTGTTTCTCTCTGTCAAATAAATAAATAAAATCTTAAAAAAAAAAAAAAAAAAGTTGTTTTACATGGTGTCCCCTATGCTGCTGTGGGTGTCAGGCATTGTCACAATGCAAACCTGATTCAGAAAGAGAGTCTCTGAGATTTTATAGGTTCCAGAATGAGAGTAATAGCCCAGTTTTCTCCCAGTTTTATTACTCTCCATCCATATAGAATGGAATGAGTTTCTTCACCTGATCTTATTAACCCGTGGCTGTGTCTCATTTTGATTCTTCACCACCAATGTGGTCTTAGCCTTAGACCTTAGAACAGTTCAGTAAAACCAGTTCTTGCCTGAGGCTCACAACATTCTATAAGCATGTGTTTGATGGATTAAACTACTCTGCCTTAATATTTTGAGAAGAGAGAGTAGGCGAAGGGCATCAAGTTGTAAGGTTACTTTTGTTTGTTGTGTTTTATCATTTTGCTAGAATTATCCATTTCCTTTTTAATTGTGATCAAGACTCCATGTGATTAACTAGTACTATACCCAAGTATATGCTACCTTTTTTATGTGAGTAGGCTCCATGCCCAACATGGAGCCCCGTGCAGGGCTTGAACTCAGAACGCTGAGATCAAGACTTGAGCTGAGATCAAGAGTTGGACAAGCACGTAACCAAATGAGCCACCCAGGTGCTCTTAAAATACCTTATTTTATTTTCATTTCCTTCTAGCTCTTGATTGCCCTACTAGATTATAAGACCTGTGAAAGCAGAGGCCACATCTCACTTGTTTTTGTAACTTCACTGTGTTAGTCTTGTAAAAATGTTTGAAAATCAAAGAAAATGAATGGCTTAACTGGCTTCATTAGGGAAGAACTTGCCTACGAATCTGAACACAACTGAATTGTATAGCCTTGAGCCCCTTACCTCCGTCCTAAAGCAAATCCAGCTGATAATGTCTCACTTCTTTTCTGCAAGGATATTTTGAAACAAAACTGGGTCATACGTAACATATTGAGTTTTGAAGATAGATAAGACACTTGCCTCTCACAAGTTGTATAATATAGATACTATCTTGTGCTAGAGTCCCCTTTCCTGTGAAGACTTTCTTGCAAGCCTTCTTTTAAATAATAGGTGATTTAAATGATTTAGCCTTTCCAGTGATTTTGAAATGGTTTAAGAGATTACAAATCAAGAATGTATCAGGGGACTAAATTAATTACCTATCTCTGCCATCACTTGCTCTATTCATGACCCTGGAGAAGGTCACTTCTTTCTCTCTGCTCATTTTCACCTACTCTTCCAGTGTGTTGTCAGAATATATTTTTACTGTTGTAGAAAGTAAATTCATGGAAGTTCAGAGGTCTGAGCAGACTTAGCATCAAGGGTTCCTGGCCCATCATAATAGGGTCTCAGTAAGTGTTTGTAGAGTAAACTAATGAATGAACGGATCAGTGCGTTTTGGCCACTACAGATAATAGCAATATTCCCAGCAGGAGCCATTTCCCCAGCCTCTGCTTCAGTCCGTCCAGTGGTGGAGAGAGTTCACTCCCTCTGAAGGCCGCTCATTCCTTTTGTCAACAAATGTAATGATTATCCAGTGCCACCTTGGACTCCTGTGAGGCAACTTCCAAATCTGCGGGGCAGTTAGTCACTGCTGTGCTGTGTTCCTCAAGCATTAGACATATTTGTGTTGTAGTACTAATCTAGGTACATGTAGTACTCCAACTTATAATGCCTGTTATGTCTCCCTTTCTCTACTGTGAGCTCTATGAGGACAGTGGGTTGTCTTATTTTCTTTACACTCCCACCTCCTGGCATAGTACAGAGTAGATGAGAGACTGGGGGGAGGGGGGAATAGAAAATGAAAAGAAAGAACAATAATAACAGGGAGCATATGTATTGATGGCCAGCTCCGTGGTCCTCCCAAGAGGGATGTACTTACCCAAGGTGGTATGTTCCAAAAACCATCCACTGAGCTTGAGGAAGAAAATGTTGAAACTATTTCCTTTTTTTTAAGCTCAACCATTTTAATTTCTGTTTTTATGTTTGTTTTATACTTTGCATATAGTATATATATGTGTGTATTTAATTTATAAACAAATGTATATTAGAAGATGCGTGCTCAGACATTTTTTTCATAGAGGTGCACATCATAAATTTGGAGACCCTTCATATAGCTGTTCATCAGGTATTATGCTAAGCATTTTGCATGCATTATTTCATTTAGCCCATTGAAAATCATGTGAGGTATGTACTGTAGTACCACTTTACAGATGAAGAAACTGAGGCACAGAGAGGTTAGGTAATTTGCCCAATCACATCCAGCTAGTAACTGGTGGGACAAGGGCCCAGAGTCAGATCTGGCTGGCTTAACCACTGCCCATTCTCTCTTGTTTTCTGTCCTAACACCTAGGGTTGTACCTGAGGCACAATATAGGTTAATGGATTAAAAACATTAAATGAATGGATGAATTAATCATACTGAGTACATATTAACGCTTTCTCAAGAAACATTGTGAAAATGAAAATAAAACTTCCTTTCTCATTGTAAAAGTGTGTTGGCAACAACAAGCCACATGACAAGCCCAGGTGACACACTGCAACACTTCATTCCGTTTCTTGACAGAAAAACTGAAATGAAGCCCAGCAAGTCACAGTTCAACGCTGAGCCCAGAGTCAAGCTGCTAGTCTTGTTTTCACATCTGATGACTGAACTCCCTTTTCATTGAGCTATAACTCATATACTAAAGAATTCAGCTCTTTGAAGAGTACCGTTCAGTTTTTCATATATTTACAAAATTCTACAACAACTTAATTTCAGAATGTTTGCATCACCCCCCAAAGAAACTACACACCCACTGCCAGTCACTACACATTCCTGCCTTCTCCACCCCGGGCAGCCACCAATCTGCTTTCTGTGCATTTGTGCCTCCTGAACATTTCATATAAGTGGAATCATACAATCTGTGACCTTTTAACTCTGGCTTCTTTCACTTAGCATAATATTTTCAAGGTTCATCCACATTGTAGTGTGTGCCAGTACTTTGTGACGCTTCATGGGCATATTAAATTACATTGTATGGATAAACAAAAATCTATCCATTAGTGGATTGACATTTGGCTGATTCCAGCTTTGGGCTGTTATGAATAGTGCTGCTGTAAACATTTGTGTTCAAGTTTTTGTATGAACATATCTTTTCAGTTCTCTTGGATGTATACCTAGCAAGTTGCTGGGCCACAAGGAGAATGGTTAACATTTTGAGGAACCACCAAACTGTTTTCCAGAGTGGTGGCACCATTTTACATTCCTACCAGCAATGTGTGAGGATTTCACATTCTTTACACCCTCACCAACCCCTGCTGCTGTCACTTTTGTATAACAGTCCTAGTGGTTGTGAGTGGGATTTCACTCAGTGCTGATTTGCAGTTCTCTAATGACAGTCATGTCAAGCATCTTTTCTTGAATTTACTGCTCCCCCAACTATTTCTTCCAAATTTAAATTATTGCTTTTTTTTGTAGTGCCTTTCATTGCAATATAAATTTTGTTCTTCTTGTGATAACTGTTTTGTCCCAGGAACTCTCAAAACATATCAAATACTCATGAAATCTCCTATTTGAGATTGCATAGCCTCTCAGGATGCCAGGCTGCTGTAGCCATGAGTTGTAAAAATTTAAATGAGTTTCCACCAGCAACTTTCCAGAAAATCTCTGTGTTACATTATTAGATTACAAGCTTTGATAATCCCCAAATAATGATAATGATAGTGCTTTATTTAAAGCTTCATAAAAACACCAACACTTTTTAAAATTATATTTTCTTAATTTTTTACATCCCTATGAGGCAGAAAAGAAGAGAAGGCAGTAGCTGTCTCAAAGGGTCCTCCAAGAAAGTAAGTGTAGAGATTTGAATATGTAAAAAATTCTAGTGTGTCATGAAACAAACCTTTTTTTTTTTTTTTTAAGAGAGGGAGAGGGAGGTCAGGGAGGGACAGGGAGAATCCCAAGCAGGTTCCATGCCCAGTGTGGAGCCCTGTGCAGGGCTCAATCCCATGACCCTGAGATCACCACCTGAGCTGAAATCAAGAGTCAGATGCTTAACTGACTGAGGCACCCAGGCGCCCTATGAAACAAACCTGTTGGAGCACAACCAGTGTTTGCAGATGGATAAGAATATTTCAAGATTGTTTGAAAGTTATATGGCAGTCCTATATACAAATCAGTACTCAAATGTGATACTAACATTTCAGCAATACTGCAATTAGCCTTTGAAATCAAACTTGGTTTAGAGCGCAGAGAAAAGAAAGGTTTTGAAAATTCCATATGACAATTTCTTACCTGTACATTGAAAGAATATTTACATTAGCCTCCTAAGATGTGTAGTAGTATTGGGGGGGGGGGTGCCTGACAGATTACATGTATAGTAAAGTCCATATCAGGGTATTTATTCTAGTTGTGAGGTCTTTCTGGCTTTCAGAATTTACATGTTCCCATTTTAAAATTATTTTTTTAACCGCTTTTATAGCAGTAGTCATTCTCAGTCTTACTGTAAGCTGAATGTATGTGGTCATAGTGTTCACAGTGATGAAATTCATCAGTATCCTTGAAACTGGACTCTTAGACAGAAAATGATTTTTCTTTTCAAAAGAACTTTCTGAATGTTTGTTGAGTCAAATACTGGCAAAGCCCCAGACATGGGAAATACAGGGAGTGTAAGGCAGCCTTTGTAGAGCTTGTAGACCACTAGGAATGCCAAAAACCATTAGGTAACTGCAATTGTGATAAATGCTAAAAATGAACACTTAGTGGAGGGGCCACCCCAGTTTATGAGTTAGAAAAGGCAATAACACAATGTGGGGCCCTTTAGGAGTTAACCTGCTCAGGTGCCTCACAGGCTAGCACTAAGGCAGACACAAGCCTGATGCTCTTGAGGACTTTAATGAGCGACAGTGTGGCTGATATGCCAGGAGCAAAAAAGACAAGGTGAGGCAGGTGGGGCAGGTAATGTATAAGAGCACGTTAAGGATCTGGGCCTTGGTCAGTGGAAAGCCACTGAAAGGGTTAAGGCTGTCGGGTAGCATGTGTTGGTGGTGTTTAAATTAAGAACAGGGCATGTGACCCTTGGCTCTCTCACTTTCTTCTCTCTTGATCAGGACTATGACTGGAGAAACTATCAGCCCAGCCAGATGAGTGAATCTGAGCTGCAAATGCTGGCAAGCCTGCAGCGGCAACAGAATGAAGAGCTGGAGGACACGGGGGCTTCCCACGGCCTGAGTGCCTCCCAGGTTGACAACTGTAACGTCAGCATTAGTACCAGCAGTGACGACACAACCACCTGGAACTCCTGCCTGCCCCCGGTGAGTCCAGGGCTCTGGGACTTTGTGTAATGCCTTAACAAGGAGCAAACTTCTTTCTAACAAAGCTCAGCCTTGCCTGGGAAAACTAGGGCCAACATGAGAACCCTCCCCATGAGAAATATTCAGAGCCCATTCAGGAGCAAAGCTTGATCTTGGGGTTGTAAGTTCAAGCCCCACATTAGGTGTAGAGATTACTTAAAAATAAAATAAAGAAGTAATCAGAGCCCATTCTGAAATAGTGTTTGAGGTCTGAGGGCATTGTATTTTCTCAAACTGTCTTACTTGCCTTCAGATAATGTATGTTCATTGGGTGGTGATATATAAAAACATACACTGAAAGCAAAAAAGGATCATTTTACTGTTGATTCTGGGCTCTCACGGCACCCGCAACTCCTAGCACAGACCTGGCACATAGAGAGGGCTCAGTATTTGTTAAATAATGAACAAAATAAGCTGTTTGCTACTGCCTGTGTCTGAGGGCCATTGTAGGTACTGCAGACAGTTCAACAGCTTATCTTTTCCCATATGTTTATATAGTTAAAGCACTTTTAAATATGGCCCATTACCCTCACTATGGGCCAGCAGAGGAGTGGGACCAGGTCAAAGTCTTCCTGTCTTTCAGTTGAAGAAGTTAAACTCTCCTGGACCCACGCTTCCACACCTGGTCAGTGTTAGAGCCCAGAGCAGAGCACAGTGCTTTGGCTCAGTCTGTTTTCCCCACTTATGGCCTTGGGGATCTTACGGCTGAATTGGAAAGACAAAGTGGAAATGTTGATAGAACAGTCCTATACAGCTTTAAAAATATCATAAGGCAGAATAGCAAAATCAGTGTCCTAATAGTGGTGATTAAAGCTACTGTTTTTTTAAGCACATAGAGACATTTTACGGCCTCCATAGGCCCAAGGAAATTTACTTATAATTTACTTATATTTACCTATAAGGCTACATTCAACATCAAATCAAACATATTAAAACCTACTTTCATCCTACAGTAAATATTACTTTTTTACTATACAGTTTTTGAAAGGCCGTATAAAATTGAGTAACTTTGATTTATATTTATATAAAATTAGGTAAAGCCTGAGTTCAAGTGTAGTTGACAGTGGATAATATATGTTTTAAGTATCTAATTAAATATTTATTAATTTTACAATTTTCTTTCCAAGAAATTTTTTTTCCAAATCTCCAGCATCTTTGTAGATGTTAGAAATCTCAGAAGCTTTCCATGTGTTATCTAACTCAGTCCTTACTGCTGTCTTATGTGGTAAGTGCTATTGAGTTCCCATTTCCAGATGAGGAAATTGAGACTCTTGAGTGTAGTGATTCACACTTAGCCTGGCAAGACTCCTGAGTCTGAACCCCTAACCACCATGATAGGGTGACTTCTCAGTGTGTGACTTAATTTGCCAGATGGGAGCCACGGATATCCATCCAGTGGATAGTGGCGTTTCTGCTCTGGAGAGTACATACATGTCTTCATAGAGGAGGAATTCAGATTGGTTCTAAGGAGATGTAGGAGAAAAAGGATGTTTTCATGAGTGTTTTTAATCCCTTCTTTGCCCATTGTCTGGGCTTCTCTTGCCTTAGTTAGGTCTTCATTAAACTCAGTGATCAAGCATGCATACGGCCTCTAGCAGCCTTGGTACCAAAAAGTATCTACCCATCCAACAAAAATACCCCTGTGTGCTGGTTACTCAGAGTATCCTTGTAGCCAGATCTAAGAATATAAGACTAAGTTGAAGATTTTTGCCAGTGAAATTTACAATGGAATTGAAATACTGCCTTTCTTATAAAATATTCCTCAGGAGTCGTTTAAATGTAAAGTAAGAAAGAGAACAGTGGCCTCCTGAATGAGCTCATTCTGTCATGAAGTAGCTTGGAGACCAACATTACAAAGGGCAAACTGAGGAATGATTATTTATGGACTGAAAAGGCTGAACTCTTGGTTTCCCTGGATACTGTGTTCTCATGATTGTCCTGTGCTGGCAAGGACTAAAGTCCTCATGCACAACAACTACTCTGCTCTAAAAGTCTACAGCCAAAAATAACACCATTGGTAATGAACTTAATAACCCCTCCATTTGATCAAATGAGAAATTGAAAACAGTCCATTTTTTAGACAGAGAAAATAATTGAAAAGCCCACCTTTGGTATTCATAAGATATGTTTATTATTGCATCAAATTCAGTCTATTTCAATATTGGAACTATCACCAAATGGAAAATTGCGTTTCTTAATGAACTCTGCATCTTGTTGCTCATATAGAGTTTAAATAGAGCAATTTACAAGAACCATTGTGGTCTTTCTGAGAGCACATGCCTTTCTCTTTAGAAGTTGTGTAGGGAGGGCGAAAAGAAGAAATGAATAAACTCATAACTTTATTTATCACAATGGTATCCTGCTTTTCATGTATCTCAGTGGCACTACCATCCACAGTGGCACTCCACCAGAAATTTGGAGTACTTCTCCACTTCCCCCACCTCTTCATTTCCAAATCCTAAGAATCCTCCGGATTTTATTTCGCCCTGCCTAGCACCATAAACTTGGCACTTTATTTTTCATCTACGTTCCCTCAGTAGTCTCCTGGTACCTCTGTACCTCCCATCCAAGCACCTGATGGTGAGGGACATCTGCTCTGAGGTCAAATGACCAAGGTTCAAATTTAAGCCATGACCTTGTAGACACTTGGCACTATATCTGAGGCATAATAAGCATTTAGTTAATTAAGGTTAGTTGTCATTATTATTATTATTAATCACACTAGTGATCTTCATAAAGCCCAGATCTGATCTTACCTCTTCCCTGCATAAAGCCTTTCCTAGTTCCCATTGGCTCTTTGGTTTGGCATACAGGGCCCCCCCATGATCTGAGACCTGCTCCCCTCCTCCGGCTCATCTCTCACTGTTCCTCACCTTTCACTCCATGCTACGGTCCAAGGTGTAACTTCCTGAATGCACCCAGCACACGTCCTCGTACCTTGTACCTGACGATCTCTCCCGCCCGTAGCTCTGAAGCCTGCTGTAGCCCTTCTCCAGGCCTCATTGTGAGAGGCAGACCTTCCTTTCTGCCACTAGAGCCAGGAGTATCTCAATGACAGTCTTGTTCCCGAATCCAAGTTCAGCTGCCTGTCACCTGAAAGATCATTACTAAATAGAAGAGTCTGGATTGGAAAGGAGTTTGAGCTTTTTCAGAAGGCCAACCACCTGGGGAGAAGGCAGACTCTTATCCCAAAGGCCAGCTCTGAGGTTTCTGCCCAGCCCAAGGGTTTTTAAAGGGGTTTAAGGCAGTTAATCAGCAAAGGGAGTACAGTGGCCCACGCAGACTCGATGGCGCCAGCTACAGGCGTTAACTCAGTGCTCTGGGCTTGTGTGAAGGGGTCCAGCTCTTGTTTCCCGATGGGTAGGAAGACTATGTTCTTCCCATAAAGGAGGGCAAGGTCTGCAGATACACAAAGGGAGGTCGGTTAAGCCATTTGTGTGACCTGAAAAAGAACATCTTGCTACAAAATTAATGGGCTCATCAGAAAGCCAAGGTGGCTTCCAACACACTTGCTGGCCTCTGCAGCCTGGGAAAGTTTTGGTCCATCATGCCTCAAGACCAGTGGTCTGCAAATCTCAAAGAAAGTAAGTTAGTTCTATTACAGTAAGCTTTGGTCGGCAAGTAAGGAGTATGTTAACTTGAAGCAACCTTTAAGACAAGCTAGGGAGTAAACTTTCACCTCAGCCTAACTTATCTGTCTGACATTAACTCATTCCACATACTTGGGGTTTTTTTTTTGCTTTTACTTTTGCTTTTACTTTTGCTTTTGCTTTTGCTTTTGTGTTTGAGTGGTACAATATGCTGTGAACTATGGTGGGGATAAAAATAAAGCTTGACCTGGCCTTGAAATGTTCACCATATTGGAGAGAGGCAGAGAGGCAACATCTCCCTGAGAGTCAGGGCACTGAGTAATAACAGAATGAAGAGTTCCATAATATCTCGTAGAAGAGGCCCACATCAGAGAAAACAATTGATTCTACCTGTTGGTTTCAGGGATACTTTCACAGAGAAAGTTAAGCCAGAGTTTGAGAATGAGTGCCAGCTCATCATGTGGTAAAAGTGGGAAAGGAATTCAAGTTCTGAAAAGGAACAGAATTAAATCTTTTGGAGGTGAGGGTGGAGCCTCTCCTTGAACTGGATAGTCTCCTCCTAGTGTCCTTGTTTCTCCATCACCTTGAACAAAACTTGGAATGAGTCTTTGCTTGTCTCACCATCACTACCCACCCCTAGCCACTGTATACACAGAAGGCCCCCATACTCTAGCTACATCATGCAGTGTACCCATCACTGCCATGCCCTGTGTCCAGGTCATGTCCCTCATGTCATTGCTCATCATGCTCTTCCCGCTGCCTGGAGAGACCCTCCATCCCTCTTCTCCACCTATAACATTCCCTTGTTTTCCAAGGCCCTCTTCAAATGTCACTGCTTCGTGAAACCCTCTCCAACTCTCCACCACCCTGCACAGAATTATTTCTTTCTTCTTTGGGTTCCCATTATCTTCAGTCTCAATGTTAGCACTTGCCACATCAAGGAACCATTGTTAGCCTTGTGCCTGAGGCCTGATTGTAAGCTTCTTGGAGGCAGTACCATGCTGAACACAGTGCTGGCCCAAGGTCACACTCAGTCATTGGTTGTTAGTCATCGACAGAATGAATCAATCAGTAATATTAAAAAGATTCCTTTTTTACTCTACAGTAAGATAGTCATCAGAATTCCAAAATAAGCCTCAGTTTGGCTTTGTTTAAATAAACTTTACATTCAAGACTTGATAAATAGATATTAAATATACAGACAAAGAAAAACCTCTCTCCGGACAGGGCTTGATGACCAATGGTTTAAAAAGGAGATTTAAGCAGGTCACATTCAATTTAGCATCTTTACCTAATGCCTTCACACACACTGCAGTCTGAAACCAGAAAGCCTATGCCTAGTGAAGAGTCTTTAGCAAAATCTATTGTGTTTACTACAAGCTCTGATTCCTCAGCTTTCCTCAGCATCTGTACAGTTCAGAGTAATATGTACTGTTTAAAAGGTGTTTAGATATAATAAATTAGTCATTTAAAAGTGTAATTAAATGTAACCATATTTCTCATAGCAAATTGGCTTTGGTAGGCATATCTTGCTAAATAAATCAAGCCTACTGAGAAATCCATTGGCCTTTGACAGACAAATTTTTCAAAGTTTCTAACTTAGAACCAAATTCAATTAAAACAATACTTTACAACTTCTGTGGAAACCAGGCTACAAGTAATCAATTTTGGAGGGTTTCTGTTAGGAGTAGCCCTCATGAGATTTATTCAAAAACTCAGCTCTAGGCAGCCTCAAGGAAGGAAGAGAGCTAGGAGTTGCTTATATTGGATTCTTAAGTGAATTTTATTTTGGTGAGGGCTTTTGATTGACAATAGCATGAAACTATGGTGTGTGTGTGTGTGTGTGTGTGTGTGTGTGTGTGTGTGTATGGTTTCTTTTTAAGGAAAAAGAGCACCTATTAATGGAAATAGTTTTTTGCGGTGCCCAAAAGAATAGAGACTCTGCTTCAGCCAACCTGAGCTCCAATTCCAGCTCTGCCATTTACTGGCCTAATGGCCTGTAAAATGGGAATCATAAAAGGCCTTCCTCGTATTGGCATGGTGAGAATTGAAGGAGTGTGGGCGATGTATGTGCCCAGTGCCTAGCAGAGTGAGCTCCTACTTGTTACTTGCTGCTCCCCCTAAGTTATTCTCCTCAAAGGGCCACTTGAGTCATCAGAAAAGATTTCTAGGAGATTTCCCCTTTCTGTGACTACCGAGGACTGTAAGGAGAGGTAGAGGTTCTGCTGTGCTTGTCTTGATGTAAGTTTAACCACTAAAATCCAGACTTATCCCCTCAGAGCTTTCAAATAAGCCCTTTTGTTATTTTATTATTTCAATATTTCATTATTTCTCTGTCCTGCCTCTACTTGAGATTCAAGAAAAGCATGCCTCCTGTGCACGCTATCTTATAAGCTGAAACCCTAAAACCATCATTTCTTTAAGATTTCCCATCATCTAATATAAAGCACGTAAGTCTCCTCAGCTTGTTTAAAAAAAAAAAAAATGTTCATCGCATGCATCCGTCAACATGGCACATTGCAGAGCATAATATTTGGAGAAAACAAAGCAAAATGCACTTAATAAAATTACAGGCATACGGTGAGGTTCTGAGACAAGTTATTTATGGTCTTGATTAACCTTGCAACATTTTTGCCATTTTCATAGGTTTTTACATAACACCATGAAAATATTGTCTTTACCTTTTAACATGGCAGGATTATCTTATCTCCTCTCCTTTTATTTAGTCTTCACTTCCCTCCCTCACCCCCAGATTTCTAGCAGCTTGATCGTGGAAAAGCAAAGCTTCTTGTGCTCAGCGGCCAATTTTAGGAGTTCCGTTTTCCTGATGCTGGTGCATAGCAACAGCGCCACCAAAAGGACAAGGTCCTTAGTTCCTAGCATCTGTTCCAGTTCTTTGCTCTTCAACATGCCAGCATTTTACGTGAGGATTGCTGGCTGCTACGTGTCCAATATATAATATATTGGCATTTCAGGTTCTTTATAGTTAATAGGTCTTAATTTGTTCTGATCTAAAGATTCATTAACTTCTCAGCTCTCTTTGGGTGTAATGAGTTTTCTTTTAATTCTCCTGAACTGAAAAGGTAAGTAGTTGATTGTGCTAAGCGGCAGATAAATCAGATGAGCAGATGTTCTTATACCACTATAGAAATGATATATGAAAACTGATATTAGAGTCAGTGTAATACTGACATGTGTGAGTTTTTCTGTGTTTAGTGACTATGAAGGTCACCCTATGAAATAAACGTTCCTCATTCTCAAAGCATTATCTATTATACCTTATGTTTGTCCCAAATTTAGCAACGTGGCAAAACTGGTCTTTAATTTCAAATATATAGTGATATGGCATAAGAATGAAATCAAATGAATTTAATTTATGGTGAGGAAGTTGTCTTATAGATAAATATTTCAGACCATTTTTTTCTTTTTCTTTTTCTTTTCTTCTCTTTTTTTTTCCCCCCGCCTGCCATAACCTGAACTGAGTTTGTCATGTGTGTTTTCAGAAACCTTGGTCTTCACCACTGTAGGTGAACCTCTGAGCCGGATTAAGCACGATAGCCTAATGGTTAAGAGGGTAACGGGTGGTGAACTGGGTTCAAACTCTGGCTCCATTATTTCCTGGCTGGCATGACCTTGAGGTAACACCCAGTGTCTGAATTTCCTCTTCTGTTAGACAGAGTTGTTAATCCTGTCTGTTCCACAGAATTGCTGTGAGGAACAAATAAGATAATATCTACCAAGGATTTAACACAGAGTATGTGCTGATTAAATGTCGGCCAGTGCTATGATTATTGTCTAGTTCTCTATAGGTATTGGTTGCTCTTCTTTTGCTGTTTCTTATGATATTCCCTGAATATGGCTGAATTCCAAAGTCAAAAACCAATTCTTTTTTTTTTTTTTTTTACGTGGTGCTTTCGTCAGATATTACCTACCTAGGATTAGTACGTATAAGTTTACTTCTGCATACATATCAAAACAGATCTGTTTCTGTGTGTGGTTGGGGACATGTGGCTTCAGACAGCCCATTGTGTTCCCCCCACCGCACCCTACCGTGTTCGAAGAGCTACCTACCATTAGGCACATTCTCGTTCATTCTGATTTGGATCTAGGAAAATAAAAAGACCTCACACAAGTGAAAGCTCTGCCCTTTCAAAGCATCAAAGCATAGTTATGGGAACTGAAATACCTTAAAAGGGCTTTTTAGCTGCATCATTGCCATAATCCCTTCCTATCCTGGAGTCTGGTTATGCAATTAGGAGACATGTACAGAGAAAAGGAATTGGGGCCACCCAGTTTTGTATGGTCGCACTCCAGAAAAATACTTGCATCCTTCCTCAACTGAGCTCCCAACAGGTGGGACATATAAGGCTGTGTATAAATAGCAGTTATGTGTGATGGTCAGAATGCTCTGCCATGATAGGCCATCATTAATGGAAGTGAGTTGTTGAGTAATTGATAATTTTTATTATCAATGATAATTTTTATTATTTTTTTAATTTTTAAATTAATAATTAATAATTTTTAGTTTTTAATACTAAAAATTAAGTTAAGGAATCAGGTGTTCAGACTGAGTTCCATCACCCTACAATTATTTGAACGAGATCTTTTTCTCTTTACTTTTCTGTTCCCTCATGTCAGCACCCTTTACTATTTTGAAACATCTCCACTGGTTATTTTGTTTGTTTTCTAACACTTGGAAACCACTATAAATGTGACTCTTTTGTTGACTGTTCTCTTTTTATTATTTGCATCCCTGGATCGGTTTTATATAGAGAGGAGGAAAACAGAAAGTGTCACTCTGTGTACACTGAGAGCTGAGTCACAAACAAGATAGGATTTTGTGGCCATTTCTGTTCTCTAGAGGATGGAAGAAGTCATTTGGAATAAGGGGGGTTGGAGACAGGTATAAATAGAATTAATGGTATAAAATTAAGAAAATGGAAATTTACCAAATACTAGAACTGGGATGTTTAGAGAGTTATGGAAATGCCTCTGGAAGCAAATCGGCAGAGGCCCATTCACTGGAGGCCCGAGTACAGCTGAACTACAGGGTGAATACCAATGAACATATTATCAGGAGTATTTCTGCACCAGTGTGAGATGCTCTAGAGAACCCGTTAGGCCCTTTGCTTGCTAATTCCTTTTCTGCTGTGAAATAATAAAGCCTAAATCATAAAACTAAATTTCACTTGCAAATTGCTGGAAGTCTTATTTCTCCAGTGAGATCAAATATGTCTTATGACATGTTTTTCCCTCCACTGTTCTCCCAGCTGTTGTTTCTTATTACTGGAATGGTGATGCATTGATACCGGTTCAATTACCAAAGTATCTGAGTACATTTAAATTCATGGTGCATCACAGAGAGTCAGGCTAAGTGACTGTGATTATCAGACAGGGTGTTTGATTTAAATTAAAGGAACACTTCCAAGAGGTTATTTATAGCGGAAGACCATTCACTCTAAAGAATTCCCATGACCCATGTCTTTAATATTTTAGGACCGTTAAAATTAGGAGTATATAGAAAATAAGGAATATGTGCTCTGTTGTATATGTATAGGCACCGTTGCCAGACTGTTGCCCTCTGTTAGAGTCACTGTAGGACCATACCATGGGTGAGAAAGGCTTAACACAAACCCTTTCGAGTTAGGAAGGAATGGAAATCCTTTCAATGCAATTCAAAAATGTATACCAAATTCCAATTTGTAATAAAATGAGAATGTTATAAATGATTTTCATATTAGAATTACATGACTGTTAACCACAGAAGAAAAATCCTGCGAGCTGATGTTCAAAAAGAGACGGTGGAGGCTCCTGGGTGGCTCAGTTGGTTAAGTGACTGCCTTTGGCTCAGGTCATGATCCCGGAGACCGGGATCGAGTCCCACATCGGGCTCCCTGCCGGTGGGAAGCCTGCTTCTCCCTCTCTCACTCCCCCTGCTTGTGTTCCCCTCTCTGGCTGTGTTTCTCTCTGTCAAATAAATAAATAAAATCTTTTTTTAAAAAGAGAGAGAGACTGTGTATCAGATATAATGGAATATTCTCCCTTTTTGGAACAAAAGAAAACATCAAATTCCATTGAGGCAAGGGTTTAAAAGCTTATTTGGGGATGTAGTTGTTTAGCTATGTTTTGAAATTAGTAACTTAAACGTTTCTCGTGGAGGGAAAAGTTGAGATTTCACATTTTTGTTAGGTACTGGCACCATTCTTTTCAACTCACTGATTAATGCTTAAGGTTTTATTATGCAGTTGGGGAAATGGCCACTTTGACCTAAGATTTACATGTGTAATTCCATTAGCAAAAATGCAAGTTATCCTTGCAAACTTCCTAATGTGGACATATAAATATATAATCCTTATCTCTGGGTCTCTGAGTTATTGCTGATGCCTGCTGTGTAGCACTAGCTCCACGAGATATCTTTTATTTTACTGTAGTTGGAAATATCAATGAATGTTAACAGCGTAAAAATTCCGCAAGGAGGATGAGTCCACACATGAACTTAATTGCACCATAGAGGCTGTCTTGTGTGGTGACTGGCCATCAAAATAACCTGTTTTTTCTCATGTGTACCATCTTGTTATTTGTTGGTAGGTCAAACCTGTAGGTCTTCAGTGAAATAAGCAGCCCCTTCTTGCGGGTTGGTCCTCAGGAAAAAATGACAGCAATGAGAGTGCATGGAAAAGTGTATATAAAGAACATTACCCTGGTTAGTACTTCACAAACGTTGTCTTTTTTTACAGCCTGTCAACCAGGGTCGTCACTATCAGAAAGAAATGAATCCACCTTCTCCTTCTAACCCCCGGTAAGAATCATTAATAAGCTAAGTGTCTTTTTTTTTTTTAATTATTTAAAACACTGCATTTTTCTTGGTGTCATGAAATTGTTTTCCAAAACTTCTAAAGAGCTTCCAAAATTCTTGTCTTTAGAAGGCTGAGTTCAGTCTACTTTTCTTATTTAGACTACTTTGGTGTGATGGGCAACAGTCTACCTAGGTTTAAATGGCAACTCTGCATTTTACTAGCTTTAGGACTTTGGGCAAGCCATTTAACTCAGGGTCAGCATAACTGCCCCCTGCTCTTTTGGGATAATCATATGAATGAATACATGAACAGTTCATAACACAGTATCTAGAACACAGCAAGCTCTCTGTAAGTGTTAATTTATTCCATATTATTCTATTTGCATAGATATTTTTATTTTAATCGGTATGTGATGTTCAGTACATTTTAGGCATGAATTTTTTGGTATTAGCTGGTCCCTTTAAATTTATCAAGATGGCTTATATCATTCAGAGGCCATTCTCTTTTTCCAAAATTTTAGAAGTTAATCTCAAAATTATTTCATTATTTCAGAAATGTCATTGACATTATGAGTGATTTGTCAATATAGAAAAATCTCATTGTCTTAGGCTCAATAAAGACAAATTGGAATTTTTGTTTTGAAATATATGTAGTAGTATATGGTTTTCTAAAAAATACATTTATCAGCACAGATCAGTATCATTTTATTACTATTTATTAAATACTAGGGATTTATTAAAAATTAGTCTATTTTGGGGCACCTGGGTGGCTCAGTTGGTTGAGCAACTGCCTTTGGCTCAGGTCATGGTCCTGGAGACCCGGGATCAAGCCCCACATCAGGCTCCCTGCTCAGCAGGAAGCCTGCTTCTCCCTCTCTCACTCCCCCTGCTTGTGTTCTCTCTCTAGCTGTGTTTCTCTCTGTCAAATAAATAAAATCTTTTTTTTAAAAATCAGTCTATTTTGAACTTCATCTATAGGATCTTAGTTGTTGTAATGCATCTCATTGTCCAGCTCTCTCACCTATACTATAGGTTGTCCCATAAAATGGACCAAAACACCAATGATAGTATTGCAGGTCTGGCTCTAGAATGTGATATTTATTTTCTTAAAGATTTTATTTATTTATTTTATTTATTTATTTCAGAGGCAGAGAGAGCACAAGCAGGGGTCTCGGAGAGGCAGAGGGAGGAGGAGAGGCAGACTCCCCTCTGAGCAGGAAGCCCCTCACAGGGCTTAACCCCAGGACCCCAGGATCATGACTCGAGCCAAAGTCAGGCGCTTAACCAACTGAGCCACCCAGACACCCCTAGAGTGTGACATTTATTACACAGTGTCTGAATTATAGTTGAATATATCAAAAACAACTTAGCTAGTCTTAAAAGAGAGACAGAGAGAGACAGGAAAGATTTGTTAAATAAGAATACAGGGCTGATCAGAAAGGATGAATACTTACCATTTACATCCACCTGGAGGGTATTATACTGAATGAAATAAGTCAGTCAGAGAAAGACAATTAGCATATGGTTTCATTCATACGTGGAATATAAGAAACAGGGCAGAGGAAGGGAGGAAAAACCGAATGGGAAGTCATCAGAAAGGGAGAAAAACCATGAGAGACTCTTAACTATAGGAAACAGACTGAGGGCTGCTGGAGGGGAAGTGGGTGTGGAGAAGGGGTAATTGGGTGATGGACATTAAGGAGGTCACATGATACGATGAGCACTGAGTTACACACAACTGATGAATTATTGAACTCTATGCCTGAAACTAATGATATGTTAGTTAATTGAACGTAAATAAAAATAAGAAAGTATACAGGGTTGTCCCCTGGAACACAAGGGCAGCCAGGCCTCAGGAAGGGAAGAGAACGAGAATGCTGAGAGGCAGCCAGGCAGTATCCTCACCCCATCTCCGCTTGCTTCCTCCTGTCTGCTCCATTCTTTTCTCTAAGAACCAGCTTTCTGTTTGCAGTCTCTCATACGGACATATGGCTGTCTGACAGCTCTTGAGTTTATATCTTACAGTTCAAAGTACATGCCGAGCCTAACAGGCTATGTCTGAATCCCATTTCCTACTTTCCTGGAGAGAGAATGAGATTGTCCCAGCTTGGGCCAAGTGTCCACTTTTGGACCAGTCAGTAACAAACAGCCACCCGAGCCATGTAAAGCTAGTGTGGCTGCCAAGAGAGTACCTACATGGTTTACAGGACTTTCAGTGGGGCCCAGAGTAACAACAGAGGTAGAGTAAGTGTTCTTTATTAGTAATCACTTCTAAATGTTCCTGGTCTATACACATGGTCTGATTGTTCTGTCATGTTATCTGGTAGGGGGAATTGCCACTGTCAGTATACTAAGGAGTTCAAAATTGAGTTTGTAATTTCAGAATATATAAAAAGATGTTTTAACATTCTTAAAATCAGTTGTCTCTTGACATGTAAATATGTCTCTTACAATCAGCTCATAAACTCTTTTAATCTGTGTATGAGTAAACTTTTAAGGTAACTGGAAGTCCAGCTTTGGTCCAAATTATGACAGTCAGTATTCGTAATCTGAATAAATGAAGGTGATAGTTCACATGTGTTAGAAAGTGGAGACTTTTGTTTCAATAAAAGCTAAAAGGAGAAAGAAGAGCCAATTCCCATCCTAATTCTGCTACTAACCCGGTATCTGATCTCAGACAAGCTTCTCAACCTGTCCAGACCTCCGTAATAATATGGATGCTCTCATGTGTAAAGGAAAGGATTTGAGTTACATGCCCTCTCAGGTCACTTCCAGCCTTGTGATTCTGTGACTTTGATGAGACTCGTGGACGTCACATATGAAACCCAGTTCCACCATCAGAGGGAACACTGTCCTACCTAGGAAACATACCTCATAATGTGGTATTGATTAATTAATTAATGTTTAGATGTAGTACTATGTAACTTTAAATATCTCTTTTAATATTTGATTCCCAAAGATGGAATATAAGAAATTCACTACCCAAACAGACAACATATTTTTTTAGCCAATTAAATGTTCATTCATTTAGGGAAAATTCATTTATATTTTTACACAGTAAAGTAAAAAGCCAAATTTCAAAGCAAAAGACAAAATGCCATCAATCCCATTTGCCAGCAGGTTATCCACCCAGTTTCCTAGAAGATTATTATTTAGCTGTTCAGAAAACTTGTGGATAATGTGGTTTGACTCTTCATTCCATAAATCCAGCAGCTTGAAAGAATTGGCAGAAACACATTATTGGGCCATAAATAAAGACAATGATAAAGTTATGAGATCAACATAGATCATCATATAAAAATGGGATAAATTAAATCATGTAATACATGTAAGTTAACTTAAAATCAAAAACTATGATTCTTTTAAGATTTGTATCTATTATATTTCTTACAAATAGTATCCCATACCTAGACCCTAAAACACAGAACTCTGAAATTTAAACTTAAATTTAAAAGATATGATAATGAATATGAAAAAAATATAAGAAATGAAAAGAGAAGTCTCTCAGTCTACCCCTTGGATAAACAAGCATCTAACCTGAATTCTAGTTGGAAAGTTCTACCAGTGGAAGCTCTGAACAACATGGGAGAGGCAGGTAGTCTCTTGATTTCCTGAATTGAGTGTTGTTGCGTTCAGAGCAATACAGACATGATGGGGATGAGCACACGTGTGCACACAGGTCTACCGAGAGCGCACCCTGGTGCCCCGTGGGAGCGGAGTGGCCATATCAGCCTCAGTGAAATATCTACGACTAATCCAGAAAACTAAGATTGGTACCCACACTCATACTCCTACCCACACTTGTATCCATACTCATGCCCACACACACATGTATATTTACAGAGTCAGTTTTCAGTTAGCTTAATTAATGTCACAGAACAACCAATATCCCTAAAGTCTTTCATTTACGTTTTGCTCTGGCAAGATTTTTCTTTCTGCAACATAATTACCTTCTGAGTTTTATGTGTTTAGGATTAAAGATAGCATGCAGTTCACAAATCAGGGAAATCTGGGTCTTAAAGAGTTGACTCTAGGATGCCAATAACTAAAACACGGCATATATCCATAGATTGTTTTCCTCAGAGTCGAAGAATTCACTTACACTCATAGTGCGATGCTTGACATTGGATGGAGGTGGGAAACAATGATAATCATTTCCTGAGAAGTTTATAGTCTAGGATTGAAATCCACATGGTTCACCTCATCATATCCCCTGGTGTCTAGATTTGCAACAAAGCCATTTCCTTTCGCATTGTTAGGCATGGGTCTGATGGTTCTTATTATTTTTGCATAACATGCTGCCTGATATTTCGGCAGCGTCTCAGATTCCGGGTCCCTTGCCTCCAGTGTCCACCCACGCTGCCTCTTGGGGCACTGACAGCCTCTATGACAAGGTGCAGAAATGGCTAACATAATCTAATACAATTTAGAGGCGTGTTGGGTAGGAGGAAACAATTTCACACTTCATTCCTGTTGAGAAATGTCTGCTAGCATGTAAACTTACATGCTGCCAAATGGAGCAAAATGGATGCTGTTTGCAGCCTTAAGTCATTTCTTTGAAAATGCCATCTATTGGTTGGTGGGCTTTAGAGCTGTCCCTTAGGCACATCAATTTATGTGTTTATGTAGATTCTTCAGAACAGCTCGAGATATTTTTGTGCAGAAATGGGTTTTATAAAATAAGCTGTGATTACATTCTGGTTGTCTGTTCTTATGGATGGAGTCGATAACCAGTCTTCCATTTCAAAATGGTGATTATACTTGCTATTTTTACAACTCATTGGAAAATTAGGGGGAGAAGGGAAGGTAGTCACAGGCTCCATAAGGTTCTAAATGTTTATGGAAATAAACCAAAGAGAAAATAATCCCTGAATGCCCACACAGTAATGAATGACATGTTTTTCTGCAGCGTTTGCTTTATGATTTATCACTTATCTGTAGATTTTTCAAATGTCACCACCAATTGTGTGAAGGCTTGCATCCTTTGCTGCTGTGCTACATGTTTGTGTGATATAAACATACTTATGGCTATAATTCGATGATAAAGCCCTGCAGACTTTGACAAGTGATTAATAACCGCTAACCCCGGTTCATGCTGGCTCAGCCGGCCTGACTGAGGCAACTGGCCTGTCACCTTAACCTACAAGTACTACTCTGGACTGATCACCATGGCTTCATTTTTCTTTCTTCCCCAGTTGTCAGGACTCAGCCTGATGGGCTTCTCTATTGCTTAAGCCTTTTTTCCCCTACCAACACAAAAGAGAGAACATGTATAAATAAATAAAATTAAATACAGAACTTCCATGTCGTGTTTCTCCCCCAAATGATTAAGTTTGGATAGTTTTAAAACAAGTAAGTCAGATTTTTAACAAATACTCCTCCTTCAGACCAAAGTACAACAGAGGATTTCCTGATTAGCCTTGCAAACAGTTTCCCTGAACGTTGTGTTATGGTTGTTTTCGATTATCTACATTTTTGCATTACATGTTAATGATCTGTTTATAAAACCAAAGACACCAGTTTTTAAGCTTTCATCATTTCTCTTGTTAGCTTAAGAAAAGCTGTCCATGTTGCTGCCTCTCATTTCATACTCCCCATGCCCAGAAATTCACACCTGCTCATCTGCAGGCTATGATTCTCCATATTCAGAGCCCCAGTCCGGTTCATGCTTCTTGACTGCCATTGCTGTTCAAGCTCTGGGTTCCCCGGAGGGCAGAGTGGCATCATGTTCTCCCTCCTCCCAGTGCTATTCACCTGGCCTGGCTTGCATAGGAACTCAGGGAGGGAGAGAAGAAGTATGCCCAGATAACACTGAGAAATGAAAGTCTTCATCCTGAATGTTAACCAGCTAAATGTCAGTTTTTCCCCTACATCTTTGCAAGAATTACC
This sequence comes from Spilogale gracilis, assembly GCA_004023965.1. Lineage (NCBI taxonomy): Eukaryota > Metazoa > Chordata > Mammalia > Carnivora > Mephitidae > Spilogale > Spilogale gracilis. The sequence continues at coordinate 71,122 of PITA01008945.1, forward strand.
CTTTCCTTTCCTGAAAATAGGATGACAGTGGTATTGCTTTATTCATAACAGGATAACAATGTGTTTTTATGAGAGGCTCTTGTTTGGATAGAGTTTACATCTAATTTTCATGCATGTTCTACTCCCTGCCAACCAGAGATCCCTAGACACTGATAACCATTAGAATGGCCCTGATCTTTAATACATAATATATGTATTATCTGTACAAGCTATATAATAATAGCTTCCAGTACCTCCTATATTCCAATGACTCTGAAAGTCATATGTCCGGTCCTGACCCTTCCCTGAATTCCAGACTCATCTATCCAAGCTGCCAACTTGACAGACACCCACTTGGATCTCAAATCCACGCATTCACAACAACTTGGTTTTCTCTCCCTCTATACATCTGCTTATTCTTCAGTCTTCTGTATCTCAGAAAATGCCACCATCCTCCTGCTTTTACTCAAGGCAGAAACCAAGAGTGCTCCATGCTTCCTCACCCTGACCCATTCCGTCTCCATCGTCAGCAAATAGTGTGGTGCTCCCTCCAACCAAAGCATATGCCAGATCCAGCCACCCTCCACTGCTGCAGTCCCAGCCCACAGTTGCCTTCACCCCTACCTGGACACATGCCATAGCTTCCCTCCTGCTTTCTCTGCTCCTTTGGCCCCTACAGTCTGTTCTCCACTCAGTAACCAGAGTAGTGGTGTTACACCTAAACTGGAGCCCAGCGCAGCCCCATGGAAAATCTCCCAAGGGTTGCCCACTGCTCTTTAGGGAATCAAATAGTACTCTTTGCCCTGAATGCCCACCACCCCCAACTGTGCCTCGTACCATCGTGCCCCCTGCTCACTGTATATCAAACACCATAGTCATGTGCCTTTTAGCTGGATACTCCAGGTTTGATTCCACTAGAAGAGCTTCGCATGAGAGGGCCCCTCTGCTTGGAGTTCCCTCACCCTAGAAAAGACCCTAGATAGCAGCTTCCTCCTGTCACTCAGGGCTCCATCTTCATGTCATCACCTCAGACAGGCCCATCCTTAGCATACAACCTAAAATAGCCCCGATCAGCCTCATCACATTATCTTTTTTGTTTACTACAGTCCTCCTCACTACCTGATATCTTCTTGCTTATTTGCCTACTGTCTACACGCACACATGCGCGCGCACGCACACACACACACTCTCTTCCAGAATACACTGGAAATGTAAACTGCCTGAAACTAGAGACTTTACCTCTCTTGTTCACTATATCCCTAGCTCCTCAAACAGCACCAGACACAAAGGAGACACTCAAGAAATACTTTCCAAACTCATTGAACTTCACTCACAGGCGTGAATTTGCCCTATCTCACTCTACCAGCTGCCTCTGAACCCAGAAGTATGTGCACACTTGTCTCCCTTGAGGGTGTCTGGGACCTGGCCCTGCTGCTACGTGTAGTAAATGAAATCTTTCCCGTGAAGTTGTTTAAAATGATCCCTTAGAAGACAGACACAATCTAAAGTCTCCAGTAAAGTATCATTTTAAACCTCTCAACAGAGGCAAGTTTTCCAAAATTGAACTCCTATGTTTTTTCTGTGTTCTTATTGGAAATTGCTTATCTGTATTTGCCTACACATGCCCATTTTGTGGAATCAGGTGCCACTTGCTCAAAATCTGCTTGGGTTGCCACTCCCAGGGGCGGTGTCCTGGACCCTCACCAGGCCAACAGAATCTGGACAGGTAAATGGAAAAGAAGCAAAAAAGCAAAAAGGCACAGAGGGAGAGGGGATCTGAGCTTAGGGTGCTGGTGCCCCTTAAATTCAAGTGACTCCTTATTCCTCCTCTTCCTGAAGAGGTCCTTAGTCCCCTAGTAGAAGCTTCACAACGGACTTTAAGAACACTTGATAGAAAGAGGCCCAGGTGGGCCCCTTCCCTCCCAGGTCTACAAGCAAAGTCCGGGCCTAGAGTGGCTTCTCTAGCCTCTCTAGCCCTGCCATGGAGAACATTCAACCCTTCAATAAGCATCCTGCTTCTTTCCTTTGACCACTCAGAACCTAGGACCGCGCCTGGGCCCGACTTCAAGGATACCCTTCCATTGGGTTCCAGCAGTTCACCAACAGAGCTTGGGCAGCTGGTGATCCACTGTCCCATCACTTCTTCCTCCTGTGCTCTTGGCACTTGGCTGCACAGCCCACTTTGGGTCCTGGTTCTGACCATTTATTCTACCAGAGCCAGTTATCTCAGATTGTATATACCTTCCAGTCACCGTGTCCCAGATCCTACCTGGCCAGTCCCTCCGCCTGCGCACCCGAACAAAATTTCTTTTTCTTCAGAACTTGCTCTGCTTGTTCATTCTGGCCCTGCCAACCTGGGCATCGGCTGACCCCACTCTTCAGTTTCTCAGTTGAGAAGTCTGCCTGCTCTCCGACTGGATCTCTCTCAGGCCCTTGGGACTCAGCATTTCAACCTGAGTCTCCTACTTTTTCGATTGTACTCCGTGAGAGGATCTGAAACCATCAGGGCTGGGGAAACACTCATCAATATTTTAGTTATTGTCATATTTACCAAAATTGCAGACTCAAGAAACACATATCCATAAGATTACAGAACAACAGATTGCACCTCTCCCCCAACCCCTCCCCAAACTTGCTGTATCTGAAATGATGGATGCCTGAAGACTCTTAGCATTTTTAACTGGCAGAATGAAGAACTGCGATTACCCAGGCCTCCCCAGCCACTGTTACCCATCCACATGCTGAACTCAGATTACCTTTGGCCCAGGGTCCAATGTAAAGTAGGTCATTACCAAAGCAATTATTTACCGTTCTAAGATTTTACCATTTCAGCTTTTAATTAAAAGATTCCGTCTTTCCTTCTAGAGTAATGAGCACCTTTAAAAAGCTGAAGTACTAATTCCAGTTTATAACATTTACCTCTATTCTGTCTGAGCGGGAAGGGAGGGGATTGCAAGCTGAGGTTCAGGATAATGACGTGAACCTAAGAAATGGAAGACCATAATTATGGTTCAGCGGCCAGAGCCAGTCACATCTGTAGACACACTGCCTCATCATTCATTCTGTAACATAATATAGAAGGGCTACCTTGTTATTTAAACAAGGAACCACTACAGCAGGTTCAGACCTGCAGCAACACTCCCTGAGTATTTTCAAAGCACCTACTTTGTGTACGGTGCCTTGGAGAGGCGACTTTCATGTGCCATCTGAGCTTGCAGCTTACTAGCATGGCCTGGCCTCCCCAGGAAGGAGGGCTGTGGACGTCTTAGGGAAGGAGTCTAGGGGCATGGGAGTAGGTCCCTAGCCTGTCAGGGAGAAATCGTAGCCCTTCCAAATCTGCACAGACTCTCAAATTCTGTTTTTGTTGGCAGTTGGTTCTGTTTCTTCCCAGTAATTATTTTGTTTCACTTGTTAATGAAAAACGTTACATTTGGAAATTGACTAATGTTAAAACACATACTTCTTCACTCTAACAATATATTATGTTTAGCCAAGTTTACAGCTTCGTATTTTGCTGTTCATTGCCACATAAAAACTCACTCAGTATGATAAATACCACATGAGTCAAATGTCCAGTCTGTTTAAAATGACTTAAAGGAGAAAAAGCAAACAACTTTTAGCTGATTTGATTGAATTAACACTAACATTATTGTTCTATTGACTCTTTCTTGTCCATTGATTTTTAAAAGCCTTTAGCTCCCTTGCCATCCATTAAGACAAATCAGATGCAATTTGGTGCTCAGGACAAGAAAATGCTGTTGGGTGTTGGGCATATGCATGGGAAAAAATCGTCTATGTGCTGAAATGAAATAAGACTGATTAGAAAGCCAGGGCTCATAACGTCCCTGCTTTTGACTATCGAGGTTAACAACAATGAACTTTATTTTAGTATGTGAACACCTGGATCAGTAACAAGTGAAACCTAATTGTGATTTGTAGAGGATGTACTTTATCTCTTACTTAAGGTGAAAGGAAACTAGAATTTCTGTGTTCTCCTGTCTTTCAGTGCTTCATTCTCTTTATTTGCAGAATGTATAAACTAATAAGCAACTGAACTAAAGCAAGAAACAAGGGGAACAGAGAATGTATTCTGTTGAATTAACAGTGAACAAATTTTAAACCACAGAACCATTTGTATTATCAAAATAGGCGTGAGCAGGGGCTCCTGGGTGGCTCAGTCGTTAAGCATCTGCCTTCGGCTCAGGTCATAATCCCCGGGCACTGGGATCAAGTCCCACATTGGAGTCCCTGCTCTGCAGGAAGCCTGCTTCTCCTTCTCCCACTCACCCTGCTTATGTTCCCTCTCTCACTGTCTCTCTCTGTGTGTCAAATAAATAAATAAAATCTTGAAAAAAAAAAAATAACAATGAGCAAGAAACCTGACATCTGGCCTGGCCTGACATCAGTCAATGTCATGATAAAAGTGAGGGTCTCAGCTTAAATAAAATCACAATGTGGCTTTCAATTAAACAGGGGTGTTTATGCTAATGAAGCCCTGTCTTTTGCAGGGAGCAATTCATCCCTAAGCAACTGCAAGGATTATTTTTCTTTCTTTTTTTTTTAAGTGCCATTTTTTTTCCATTACACCTTAGGGGTAGGGCAAAGGGTGAGAATCAGTGGTCCACCAACAATGGAAGAAAATTCTACTGTGGTCAGTGTTTTGATGAGGTGAAGGGCTTGCTTACTTTGTGTTTACCATTTGCCCTCTTCCAACCTCTTTAACAACACTTTTATTGAAACATGAAACTGCCTTCATTTTGGAAACACTATTAATTCACATTAAGAGTCCAGAAAAGTTTTAGTCTCAACTGCCGGAATAATGGAAGAAATGGGAAACAAACAAGAACAACCACCCATGTGACAGTCTCTAAATTTGCTTGTGATTTTCTCAATTTCAGTGCTAGCAGAAAAGCAAGTTGCAGCAAGGCATACAGTAAATGAAGATATTATGTATTAGAGAAGGAATGAATCTGTCACTTTGACGGATTGTGAGGCAAAGAGCAGATTAACAGATTACTCATAGTCAGAAGGCAGCTCAGTGTGAAAAATGTGCAGGAAATGATAAGTGCGGGTTTGTGCTGATTTAATGATATTTTTAAACTACAATAACACTCTGCTAGTATAATATAATAAAGCACTTTGCTTACATTTTTAAGTCATCAACATATTTCCAGTTTGACCTTAAAAACATTTTGGACCATTTTTTATTAAAATATGTAGCTTTCAAATTAGAAAAAGGTACCATCTGAAAAATCAGAGCAATGACCTTACGGGAAATTGCCTTTTAAAGCCAGTTCTTTCCTAAACTAGAATTTATAATATAAATTTTAATTATATCTTATGTATACAAACACCACAAGTACTTTCTCTTTGGGCATTTAAATCACTAACAACAAGAAATTGTTATCTTACTTTAAGAACCATTTCTATGAAATGCTTCATTAGATGCCACTGATTTGTCTTCATATTTTCTTTGCAAGTTTTAGTTTTGTAGTTGAGATCATGGAGGGCTTAGGAATAAAACTACTGTATTTTTCTACAGATGGTGGATAAAAGCCGTTCAAATTTTAATTGAGTACTCTGAGTTACAGCAAAAGATAAGATGAATTACTTGTTTTATTTTATATTATTACAAATATTTACCAGAAAGCAAAACTTTTTTAAGAGGCTTGCATTTTTATATAAATAAAATTGGGATTTGAGGAGCACAGTTAATTTGACAATGATGGGTTGGCATTGCCAAGAATTTTGAGAATAAAATTTCTGTAATGCATTTAAGTGATTTTTATTCTAACATCTTAATATTCAAAACCTAATGTAAGGCTTGAGTTGTTTCATATCTTCTCTCAGTTCACCAGTGATGGCTTGACATAGGTACAGTGAAACTTGTAAGATAGTAAAATATTACATTTTCTGTGTAAACACTTGTATCTAACCCAAGTAAAATAAATTTACTAACATGGCATGCCAAGGGCTTGAATTGCCGACATGATTATGGTTCAAACTATGTTTTACAAATACAGGGAAGACTTCTACCAGAATTCAGCATGTTTTGTACATTTCCCCTCTTCTAGCATAGTAATACTCTCAACGTGGGGTAAGTAATCAAGCTGATGTAGAGATAGTCAATATTTTTTTCAGTAGAAACTCTGAATTATATGCAACAAAAGCCATTTGCATGTTTCCTGGCTTCCTTGCATATTTACTGTCTGCGACAGTTACTAACATGCTTTGCCAGCTTTTCCCAGATCTCCCAATGCCAAGCACATTGTTGGATTGCATTTCTAAGTCCATTTGGTTTTGGAAGGAGCCAGTTAGCCCAACCAGTTCTAATCGATGCATTGTGGACACAACAGCCTATGTTGTTGCTGGGCTGAAACATTTGATTGCAGGTGTGAGACCCTGCAGAGTTCTTTTTCCACCTGACACCTACCAGCAACATTCAAGATAGTGGTTGGTTATGTCAGCCTGGTTACGTAATGACTTTGGTAAACCGTTCATGGTTTGTCATGGACATTTAGCATGAGCAAGAAATAAACCTTTGTTGTCTTTGAACCACTGAGATGTGGAGGTTGTTTGTTACCAAGCATAACAACCTTATTCTACCTGACTGACAAAGTTACTAGCTATGACATTGAATATATTTTGTTATAAGAAATACAGTGTTTCATATACTTTCATATTTGAAAATTTAGAAATGGGTTAAAATCGTTGAGCTCAGTATGGGATTCATTGACACAGAGTAGAATAAGTGGTTTTAGGAAGTGATATAGTACACTGGTTAAAAGCCCCATCTCTGGCATCAAAATGCATCAAAATGCATCAAAATTGAACAGGTTTGTATTCTTGTGAAATTACTTCTCTAAGCCTCAATTAAACTATCTAAAAAATAGAAATGGTATTTTACTACCTCCCTTATAGTGTTATTTTAAAGATTAAATGAAATGTGTGTTAAAGTTATTTTCACAGGGCCTGGCATATGTATTTTCATTAATGATAGAAAGGGACTGCCTGGGTGGCTCAGTCAGTTAAGCATCTGCCTTCAGCTCAGGTCATCATCCCATGGTCATGAGATCAAGCCCTGCATAGGGCTCCTTGCTCAGTTGGGAGCCCACTTTTCCACCTCCCTCTGCCTTCTGCTCCCCCTGCTTATGCAGTCTCTCTCTCTCTTGCTTGCTATCTCTGTCAAACAAATAAAATGTTAAATAAATAGAAATTTAAAAAGCAAATGGTAGAAAGGGAGCATAGTGATGTTAGAGATATTAATAGGAATATTAGGAATATGAAGTTTTCAAAAAAGAAAAAAGATCACATTGTGAGAGAATCAGACACTCCTAGAGAGTTTGAGAGATTACAAAGATGATCTAACCTAGCATCTCTTCAAAAATCTCTGCACATCTTTGCCAGGGAGGTAGGCTCAGTGGAGCATAAAGCAGCCTCTCCATTAATGAGCATCTCTTAGACTGAGCTGACATAGGTTTCCCAGTAGCTTGCTGGTTTCTCCCTTTGGGTTCTAGTTCTCTTCTAGAACAATAATTTGAGTCATTATTCTTTCACATAATACCCTTTGAATTTTGAATATTGCTTTTTCAGTGTCCCATTTCTCCACCCTCAAGTCTACTTTGCCATTCCTGGTCCCAGAATAGTTTGGGGCCCTTTTGGGTTTATCAGATTGGGGTTCCCTAAATTGAACAGGCTAATGTGACAGTTCAGATTACACTTAAACCATTGACTAGGCATTGTATATATTAGGGTAGCTCAAATCACATCGATTTGTTTTAGCTTTTGGTCACCTAAATCTATCACCATCTTTCTTCTGGACCATTGTTGTAACCCCCTAAGTGCCTTTTCACCACAACCCATACCCAGCCCCTACAGAGCAGCCAGAACAGCCTTTTCTACACACATCTGACTGTGACACTCTCATATTAAAACCCTTCAACGGCATCTCATTGTTCATAGGATAAAGACCAAACTCTTTCAGTGGCCTGCAAGGCTTGAGTGGCTTGGTACATGCCTCATGGGCAGCCTTATTTTCCCTCTAGAGATTTGTGCTTTAGCCACACTGGCTGCCTTTCCTTCTCAAACCTGCCTACATCAGAGCCTTTGCCTGTTGCCTCTCCTTCCTGGATTGTTTTCCCCTACCTTGCCTTCCACCTTGACTGGTTAATACTTATTCATCCTTTAGATTTCCTCTCAAGTATCACTTCCTCTAGGGAACCCCCAAGTTCCTATTCATGTGTTCTCACAACACCATTTAACTTTACAATGTTTATTCATTTTTGTGTGATTATCTGATTGATGTTGGTCTCACCCTCCATACTATACTATAAGCTCTAAAGGGCAGAAACTCGATTTTTGTATTCTGTGCTAGAATCTGACACAAAACTGCATCTTGGTAGATACTTATGGAACAAATATTGGTGTCTGAACCAATTTACTTGACTATCAAGATCATTCTGAATCTCAGTTTTGTCAACCAGTCTACTCTCTCTCTCAGCCAAATATTTCCCATAAGTGTGCAAGGTGTGCTCACTGTTTTTGCAGGACAATTATTATAATTTTAAATACTCATCACTGAGTGAAATAAGCCAAGTAGAGAAAGTCAAGTATCACATAGTTTCACTTACTTGCAGATCATAAGGGGTAATATAGAGGACAGTAGGAGAAGGAAAGGAAATGAGAAGTAGGGTAATTCGGGGAGAGAAACAAAACATGAGAGACTTTGGACTCAGAAACAAACTGAGGGTCTTGGAGGGAAGGAAGTGGGGGATGGGAGAGCCGGGTGGTAGGTACTGAGGGCACGTATTGCATGGAGCACTGGGTGTGGGCCATAAACAATGAATCTTGGAACACTGAAAAAATAAAGTAAATTAAATAATAAATAGTCATCACTGAATATAAAGCCCTTTGGACCTCCATTAAAGACCTTCTATCCAAACTAACCCAAAAGAAAAGGGAGAAGACCCAAATTAACAAAATCATGAATGAAAGGGGAGAGATCACGACTAACACCAAGGAAATAGAAACAGTCATCAAAAATTACTATCAACAATTATATGCCAATATGTTTAACAACCTAGAAGAGATGGATACATTCCTAGAAACCTATAAGCTGCCAAGACTGAAACAGGAAGACATTGACGATCTGAATAGACCTATATCTAGTAACGAGATCGAAGCAGTGGTCAAAAACCTCCCCAAAAACAAGAGTCCAGGCCCAGACAGATTCCCTGGGGAATTCTACCAAACATTCAAAGAAGAAATAACACCTATTCTCCTGAATCTCTTTCAAAAAATAGAAACGGAAGGAAAACTTCCAGACTCTTTCTATGAAGCCAGCATCACTCTAATCCCCAAACCAGACAAAGACCCCATCAAAAAGGAGAACTTCAGACCAATATCACTGATGAATATGGATGCCAAGATTCTCAACAAGATCCTTGCTAACAGGATCCAACAATACATTAAAAAAATTATCCACCATGACCAGGTGGGTTTTATCCCAGGGATGCAGGGGTAGTTTAACACTCGCAAAACAATCAACGTGATAGAACAAATCAATAAGAGAAGAGAGAAAAACCACATGGTACTCTCAATTGATGCAGAAAAGGCATTTGACAAAATACCAACATCCATTCCTGATCAAAACTCTCCAAAATATAGGGATAGAGGGAACATTTCTCAACCTCATAAAATCTATCTACGAAAAACCCACAGCGAATATCATCCTCAATGGGGAAAAACTGACAGCCTTTCCTCTGATATCAGGAACAAGGCAAGG
>PITA01008946.1:0-80993 GCA_004023965.1 Spilogale gracilis
TCTAGGGAGGGAAACGAAACAACAGAGATTTTGAACACAGAAACAAACTGAGGGACTTGGAGGGAGGGGGGTGGAGGGATGGGAGAGCCTGGTGGTGGTTACTGGGGACACCTAAAGCGGGGAGCACTGGGTGTGGGGAATGGGGAATGAATCTTGAAACACTGGAAAAAAAAATTTAGTAACAATAAAAAAAAAAAAAAATAAAAAAAAAAAAAAAAAAAAAAAAAAAAAAAAAAAAAAAAAAAAAAAAAAAAAAAAAAAAAAAAAAACAAAAGGAGGATCAGGGAAAATCCTTAGAAAGATTCTCCAGTGGTGCAGTCTATGGGAGAGCAATAGTCTCTACTGACAAAACTCTATCCAGACACATATTGTTGTGTTCCCTGTGAAATAAATACCTTTTTATACAGGAAGAGAGCAGCAAGTACTGTTGCATTAGGGAGCTGTTAGAAACTTATTGCAGCTGTGAGAGAGGAACTGGAAAATAAAGGAAACTACTTTCAGGGAGAGTAGGAATACTTGGTAGGCTCAACATTATGTCTAGAGAAAGCACAAGAACATCTGAAGAACTAGATTCCAAAAATTCTGCCTAACACTAGGTTTTAGTCAAAATATCAGATAATTTTTTCCTGCTTTCTCAAAGATTATTTGACCATAGAGTTGGGGGCCATATCTAACCTCTCTACTCTGTCCCATTGTTGTCTGTTTTTGTGCCAGTACCATGCTGTCTTGGTGATCACAGCTTTGTAATAAAACTTGAAATCAGGCAATGTGATGCCCTCAGTTTTTTTTTTTTTCTTTTTCAACATTTCCTTTGCAATTTGGGGTCTTTTCTGGTTCCATATAAATTTTAGGATTGTTTGTTCCAGCACTTTGAAAATTGTAGGTGGAATTTTGATCAGGATGGCATTGAAAGTATAGATTGCTGTGGGCACTATAGACATTTTAACAATGTTTATTATTCTGATCCATGAGCGTGGAACACTGTTCCATCTTTTTATGTCTTCTTCAATTTCTTTCATGATGGATACAGTGAAAAGAAGGGCCATATGTACCTCAATGTTCATTGTAGCCATGGCCACAATCACCAAACTGTGGAAAGAGCCAAGGTGCCCTTCAACAGATGAATGGATAAAGAAGATATGGTACAAATATACAATGGAATATTATGTCTCCATCAGAAAAGATGAATACTCAACTTTTGTAGCAACATGGACCAGATTGGAGGAGATTATGCTGAGTGAAATAAGCCAAGCAGAAAAAGTCAAGTATCATATGGTTTCACTTGTGGAAGATAGGAAGTAATATGTAGGACAGTAGGAGAAGGAAAGGAAATGGGAAGTGGGGTAAATTGGGGAGGGAGATGAAACATGAGAGACTTTGGACTCAGAAACAAACTGAGGCTCTTGGAGGGAAGGGGGCAGATGGGAAAACCTGGTAGTGGGTACTGAGGGCATGCATTGCATGGAGCACTGGGTGTGGGACATAAACAATGAATCTTGGAACACTGGAAAAATAAAATACTTAAAAAAACCCACAAAAAACCAAAAAACTAAATGCAACATGGTATCTTGGATTGGATCCTAGAGCAGGAAAAGGACATTAATGGAAAAATTGATAGTGTCAACAAAGGCTGTAGCAGAGCTAATACTTTTGTGCCTATGTAAACTTCTTAGTTTTGCCAGCTTTGCCATGGTTATATAAGATGTTAATAGTGAGGGAAAGTGAGAAAAAGGTAAATGAGAAGTTTCTGCATTATCTTTTATAATTCTTTTGTAAATCTAAAACCTTTTAAAAAGAGAAATAAAAAGCAATCCTGTCGTCTTATAAGAGTATACTAGCAAAAATATCTTCCAGGGGCACCTGACCAGGCTCAGTCATTAAGCATCTGCCTTCGGCTCAGGTCATGATCCCAGAGATCCAGGATCGAGCCCCACATCAGCCTCCCTGCTCGGCAGGAAGCCTGTTTCTTCTTCTTTCACTCTCCCTGCTTGTGTTCCCTCTCTCGCTGTGTTTCTCTCTGTCAAATAAATAAATAAAATCTTTAAAAAAATATCTTCCAAGAATAAAGAAAAATGAACAACTTTTTCAGATATACAAAAATGCAAAGAATTCACTACCGGCAGATCCACAAGAAATGTTAAAGGAAATCATTCCCATGGGGGGAAAATTGATACCCAGGTCTCTGAATGGTAATCACATAGATAAATACCATTTGTATGATTCCACTTATATAGCTAGCATTCCTGAAATGGCAAGATGGAAATGGAGAGCATATCAATGGTTGCAAGGATTAAAGAGGGAGTAAAGGAGGAAGGGAGATAAAAGGACAACATGAGAGATCTTTGTGGTGATGGAAATGTTTCATATCTTGACTATATTACCAGTCTGTGATACACTTTATACACTTCATAACTTGGTAAAGACTACATATGTATATACTACATATATAAATATATATACATATATATTTCTTAATATATATACATATATGCATATTTCTTATATTAGCAATACTTATCTTAAAATTAAAAGGGTAATTAAAAACACCCTATCAATCAAATAATAAATCAAAATGTGAATGCATTTTTAACTAAATGAAAATTACATTGAATGTAAATGTTGAATAAAAATGAACTTAGCAAAAATCATCAATGTTTCTGATTCAGACTTTGCCAAATTTGATTAGTTTTATTTACCTAAGGTATCTGATTTTTATTAAATCTAGGTCATATGCACTTCTTACCTTAAGCTTGGACTCTGTTGTTGGTGACTTTATTGCCAGATTTGTGGTAGGCCCTTGGTCAGTTCCTCTCAAGTCAACTTCTGAGAATGTTTCAGCATGAGAATGCAAGACTGACTTATGGGTAATAAAACAAGTGTCATCTTCAAAAGTTGGCATTTTCTCAATACACTATGGCACTCTATTCTCTTACTTGTAGGCAACTCCATTATGGAAAATCAGAGAGCTAAAATTAAAACTCTTATTTTCTCATCTCCAGGAGTTCAAAAGTGTTTTAACATTACCAATGAAGACAATTTGGGTGCAGCCTCAAGTGTGTGAAGGAGTCAGATGAAAAGGATTCATGCAGGATGTTTCATAAACATATATCACTTCATATAAATTCTGCTCAGTTCTTTGTTTTAAAGCTTTGGTATTTTTCACGACTGATGGAATTCCTTCAAATTCAGTGTCAGGGATGAACTGTCAGTTAGGAAGGCTGATTTAAATAGATTGTAGAAGAATGAGATTCTTTGGGGATAGAACTCATTACAACCGTGATGAGGATTTAAAATGGTTTTGAGGTGACTGATTTTGAGACTCTAAAAGAAGCCTCAAGGACTGGCCTCATGAGCAGTCTGTAACTGTTTGCAGGGAATATTTTGGGAAGATTTCTGGGGCTTGCTTTGGAGAAGTGAATCTCTGTTCTTGGCACATCATTGCAGTTGAAGTGTGCCTTCTTTAGGGACAAACATGCTAGTCTGCTTCTACACCCCAGTCAACATTTAGAAACAGGTGTTGGCTCTTATTTTTCAACAGTTACTCAAGGCTGAATCTATGTGCATCTTTTATCTTATCATTCTCCCTTATTATAATGTTCCTGAGTTAATTTTTTACAGCAAATATAGATGATGCCTGCACATTACCAAAAATAATAGACACTTGGTTATATTATTCATATAGTTCTTCAGTCTGTGGTGTTGAACTCTGTAGATTTTGTGCTACACTACTTTAACTTTATGTAATAAATGAATGTATCCTAAAATAAAAATAAATGAGATCAGAGAGTAGGCTGGAAAGGTTTTCCAGATTTCAAATTGACAGATGGAAGTTAACATAGAAGATGCCTCCAGAAAAGGCAGATTTTATGGAGTGGGAATTTAAGAAACATCTTTATTTAACAAGACAGGTTTATGTCATGTCTGTGCTGGCCTTGGGCCTCTTATTACAGATCTATCCCTATCTCCCCTTTGTTCCATTCTGCTCACAGGGCATGGCAACTGTGGCTATTTCACTAGTTCCTAGGTAAGTGGCTAACTGGTTGCCTGTGGGAAAAGTAGCCGGCAGAGTGGAGAGTGGAAGAAACCAAGTTACTTTTTGCTCTCCCTGGCTGTCTTGGTTATGTCTCAGGGACAAAGAGTCTACCAAGTTCTACGAACTTCCTCTTAACTGGGCTTCCATGAGGCTATTCTGAACACTCTCTCCTTTGTCCCACTAATATGGGGGAATAGGGTCTTCCATCCTTACTAATCTTTGGATTGTCTTATATCCCCTGGTTGACTTCTCTGCCTTTCAATCACTTGTCTAGCCCATTCCCTGCATTCAAGTCCCTCAGCTGTTTTCCTGGTCACTCTCTGTCCAGCTCAAGTCAGCTGATATGTAAGGTATGCTTCCCATACAGAGAAACATGTGCTTATTTCTCTAAGTTATCTGTCTTTTGTGCTTTTTCCAGACACCAGGTCCTCTTTTAGCGGTGTTGTGCTCCTTCTAACAGCCTGGCTTCTCAGAGCTACCTTTTCCACTGTGCTTAATGTATCCCTTTGCTTGGTGAGTACCTGCATGTTCATTCAGGTTTCAGTTTGAAGATCACTTTCCTGACTACTTGGGTGAAGTCAGGCTCCCCAGTTAGTGTCTTACAGAGAATTTTGCCCATCTATTGTCCTTAACTTATCACAGTTGTGATTTTACACTTTTTGGTGATCCTATTGATTAATGTCCACCTTCCCTACTGACTAAAATTTCCATTAAGATCTGGGCTTTTGCAGGGTGCTTTGGTGGTTCAGTTGATTAAGTGTCTGATTTCATCTCAAGTCATGATCTCAGGGTCCTGGGATGGAGCCCCACATCAGGGTCTGAGCTCAGAAAGGAGTCTATTGCCCCTGTGCCCCTCTCCCTATTTATGCTTTCTCTCTCACTCTCTCTCTTTTTCTCAAATAAACAGATAAATTCTTTAAAAATTTTTGAAAAGAGATAGACCTTTGCTTCCTTCAGTCACAATTGCATTTCTAATGTCTAACAAAAGGCATTACTCAGAGGAGGAGATTACTAATCATGTCCACCAATAAATGAATGAAAATCCAATCACCAATCAGACTGTAGTCAAATAGATTAGTAGGTTAAGCAAAATATTGCCCTCATAGGAACAGCTGTGGACTCTGGTCCTCCCCAGCTTTCCTTGTCCTTTTGGTAATATTCTCAGCACCTGCCAACTGCCTGATGTACTTTGTAGATGCAAATGAAATAGTTTTGTTCTCTGTGCCTATCACAATTGCTGGTATATTTACTTATCCATCATCAGAACTCTTATTTTGTAAAGAAGCAGAGTAACATATTTCAAAGCACAGCCATAGCAACTGTATTACCTGGAGTTTGAGTAGGTGGCTCATCCCGTTGTGTCTTTGTTTTCTTTACTTGTGAACTAGTAACAGTAATGGTATCTATATCTCCTATGGTTGCTGGGGAAATTAATAAGTTAATAAGTACAAAGCCCTCAGAACAGGGCCTAGCAGAAGGAAGCTGCCAGCACATGTCAGCTGTGTTTTTAGACTATATTGATGTAGACACTACATAACACATTTGAGGACCAAGCAAAATTCATAATTTGTATCTAATTACTTCAATAAGGATTACAAGCTTAATTGCTGCTAATGCTCACTGCTTATCAAATATCCTCAGAAGCCTTACTTCTTACATGGAAATAAACATTTCCATTAAAAAAAAGCTTTATATAAAACAGGAGTTGATTTTTGAGAACAAATGTATGACTAATTCTCAGATTGGAGTTGAACATTTTTTTTAACATAACTTGTGCCTCTCACCAATGATTGGGTTTTTATAGTCAGTAATATGTCTCTAGATTTAGTGCTATTGTTTCAATAATGGAAGATTTGAATGGAAAAGTGGATATTAGGAAGTCAATTTCCCCTGTAGACTATATCTTATCTCCTGAGACTCCTTCTGGAGAATGCTTTATCTGAGATCAATTAGTGCTTAGAATGCAACTCTTCTCAAATCTGTCCTTCCAATATTTTTAGAATTAGTCTTACATCTTTATATCAAATTAAATCTTAAAAATTCTAAGAATTGTCATGATGTGCAATTATAGATATGAAAAAAGTATATCTTAAGCCATATGGTTTAGTTATCTTGGGATAATGAAAGCATAGTGCTTAGTACCACTATAACTTACCAGGTTTGTTTGATAATAAATTCCTAATGGGCAGATATCTTTTCCCTAAATTATAATCAAAAGCTAGAATAAGTACAGCTATAATTCCAAAAGGTGATACTTCTCACATGAGTCAGTAGACAAGCCATGTGGATGGAGTAGTGGAAATTCAGTGATTACCACTGTAAAGCTGCTATCTTTCTGATTTGGTATATGCTTCGAAGGGGAGAGCATTGCATTGGCCTCAGATTTCTCCAAAACAACATTCATGGCCAGAAAACATAGAACAATGTCTACAAACTTCTCAGGGAAAGGAACTAACTAAGTTAAGACACAATTAAAAAAATAAAGGCAAGGGCAAACATTCTTAAACATAGGAGTCAGAGGATACAGCAGGCATGGGTCTTTCATGAAAAAAATAACTTAAAAATAAAACTCACCCCATTAAGTATTGGCTCAAATTAAGAATTCAGGGAAAGGGTCAAAGTTTCTTCCCAATTCTTCTGGGCCTTAAATGTTTTCAGCTTGAAATAATCTGCTTACCAAAGCAGCGTATCTCTGTGCTACTCCTTCTGAAATCCTATACTACATATAAATGAAATCAGTGGGAAAGCAGTATTTTTCTTTCCCTTCCAAAAATGCGTTAAGTGCCCCCCTAATGTTTTCATAGCCCAGGACAAGACTACAAATAGAGACCTTTATTGTATACATCTGGAGGTTTAAAAGGTATAAACAAATTTAATATGTTTTTAATATGTTCTGTCCTCTTTATCCTCCTAACTTGATAAATATACTTTATTATGACCTAGTAGTCTAGATTCAAATGTGAAATGTACGGATCCTTATAATTCCATCCTGGAACATGGCACTATAAGGAAGGTAAGCTTCTGGTTGCTGGCCCTAAGCCTTTATCTTCCTACTTTCTCTTGCCATCTCAAGCTCCATCCCAAAGCACAATAAATGTGGATAAGACGTCTTGCAAATGCAAGCTTCATACATGTCCCATAAATAGTGTTAACTTGGCTATCCCTCAGGTAAAGATGAGCCTGGTGGTAGATACTGAGGGCATGGAGCACTGGGTGTGGGTCATAAACAATGAATCTTGGAACACTGAAAAAATAAAATAAATTTAAAGTTAAAAAAAAAGAAAATGCAACAAAGTGTTAACAATTGATGAATCCAAGTGAAGAGCATACAAATGTTCATTGAATTATCCTTGTTATTTTTTCTAAAAAAATTTCAAGATAAAAATGTAGGGGAAAATTAAGGTTTTTTTTTTTTTTAAAGATTTTATTTATTTGACGAGAGAAACATAGCCAGAGAGGGAACACAAGCAGGGGGACTGAGAGAGGGAGAAGCAGGCTTCCCGCCGAGCAGGGAGCCTGATGTGGGACTCGATCCCGGGTCTCCGGGACCATGACCTGAGCTGAAGGCAGTTGCTTAACCAACTGAGCCACTCAGGTGCCCCCAAATTAAGGTTTTGTTAGTAAAAAAGTAAATTTCTAAGTTGACCTCTCTTCTGCTTAAAAGAATTTAAGTAGAGGACCTGTTCCAAGAAGGGAGCTATTTCACCATAGACAACTACAGTATAATATAAAGTAGGGGTGGCAGAAAGAAATAAATTTAGCAAAGTATGTTTGTTAAAACTTCTCTCTACATCCCATTGTTTCTGCATAGACCAGCAAACATTTGTTTACCAAATATTTATTCTTCATTTTTCTGTGAATTGTCTTCCTTTTGACTTCCCAGATCTTACTCCCTTCTCTTTAGTGCAAGAAAGCATATATAACTTGTTTTTTCTTTTTTTTTTTTCTGACTGCCTTCAAAATCTCATGTGTACGGGGCGCCTGGGTGGCTCAGTTGGTTAAGCGACTGTCTTCAGCATTGAGCCCCACATCGGGCTTTCTGCTCGGTGGGAAGCCTGCTTCTCCCTCTCTCAGTCCCTCTTCTTGTGTTCCCTTTCTAGCTGTGTTTCTCTCTGTCAAATAAATAAAATCTTAAAAAAAAATCTCATGTGTATGTGGTTTCCCTGTGCATATGGAATTAAATTTTATTTTCTTCTGTTAAAAAAAGAAAATAACTCAGGGACAAAATGATATTACATCAGGAAATTTGGTAATCATTGAATTCACCTTAATATAGAAAGGATTTTTAAAACTTTAGAAAATATCATTTTATAAGATAATTTGAAATTTATAGAATCTACCAGTGAAAAATCTTCATGTAAACAATATGTAGCCATGCAGAATATTAATGAGAAGAGAACTTGGAAAGATAGTGTCTCTGTGAAAGAGAAAAGAGTCTTTGGCATCTGGCCAGGGCTCCCTTGGAGTTGCTGTGAGTTGACCTGATACTCCCAGATAGGCAAGTGGTATCATCCAAAACCAGAGCCAAGCCCTACACCCTCAAACCTTCCCCCAGACACATGAATATTATAATTCCTTTATGTCCCTCTTACTGAATTGTCCCATGGTTCCCACACTTCATGTTCTCCCTCACTCAATGAGTAGTAACTCCAGCTTGTTCAACTGTAGATGTGTTTCTTATGATCTCTGGCTGAAGGGTATTGACACTACCTCAATGTCGTGGTGGTGAGACTATTGAGTTTATCTAGCATTAATGAAAAAAAAACACATTTATTTGAATTTTTAATTTCTCTACTCTTTAATTTCCTATTATTTAATTAGAATCAAGATAAATTATATACACTCTTTAACTTAGAAAATAGCATTAAATATAAATTGTTATGAAACATGTCTACATTTTTTGTATTTATTATGGTTTTTTAACATCATGCACATGAAATTCCCAAAAATATCCCTGAAAAATGTTTTTATTGGTCTAAATTCAAAATATTTTATGATAATTGTACTCTTTAATCCCCATCACCGATTTTACTCCCCTCTGATAGCCATAAGTTTTTTTTCCTCTAAGTTAAAAGTTTATTTCTTGGTTTGCCTCTCTCTCTCTCTCTCTCTTCCTTTGCTTGTTTTGTTTCTTAAATACCACATATGAGTGAGATCATGTAGTATTTGTCTTTCTATGACTTATTTTACTTAGCTTTATACTTTACATCCATTCATGTTATTGCAATGTCAAGCTTTTTATTTCATTCTTTTTTTATGGTTGATTAATGTACACACAAACCACTGCTTCTTTATTAATTTATCTATCAGAGGACACATGGACTTTTTCCATAGTTGGCTATTGTAAATCATGCTGCAGTAAACACAGCGGTGCATGTATCTCTTTGAATTAATGGTTTGGTTTTTTGTTTTTGTTTTTGTTTTTGTTTTTTGTATGTGTGTGTGTGTGTGTGTGTGTGTGTGTGTGTGTGTTTAGTAATTACCCAGTAGTGTGATTACTTAATAGTAGGGTAGTTCTACTTTTAACTTTCAGAAGAACCTTTAAAGATACTGTTTTCTACAGTGGCTGCACAAGTTTGCCCTCCCAACAGTGAGAAAGGGTTTCTTTTTCTCCACATCCTTGCCAACACCTGCTGTTTCTCCTGTTTTGATTTTAGCTATTTCCACAGATGGGAGATGATATCTCACTTTAGTTTTGATTTGTAGTTCCTTGATGAAGAGTGATGTTGAACATCTTTTCATGCATCTCTTGGCCCTCTGTATGTCTTCTTCGGAGAAATGTCTTCTGCCCATTTTTTAATTGGATTATCTGGTTTTTGATGTTGGATTATATAACTTCTCAATATATTTTGGGTACCAACCCTTTATTAGATATATCATTTGCAAATATCTTATCCCATTTGTAAGGGGTCTTTTAGTTTTACTGATTGTTTCCTTTGCTGTACAGTTTTTTTTTTTTTAATTTTGATTTGGTCCCAATAGGTTATTTTTGCTTTTAAAAAAAAAATAGTAACAATAAAAATAAAATAAAATAAAATAAAACTTCCCTTGTTTTGGAAGACATATCTAGAAAGAAGTTGCTATAACTCATGTCAGGAAATTTACTTCCTGGGCTCTCTTCAAGGACTTTTATGATTTCAGATCTCGGATTTAGGTCTTTAATTCATTTAAAGTTTATTTTTGTGCGTAGTGAAAGAAAGTGATCAAGTTTCATTCTTTTGCATATAGCTGACCAATTTTCCCAACACCATGTGTTGGAGACTTTTTCCTATTTTATGTTCATTCCTCCCTTTATCATAGACTAATGCACCATATAATTTTTTCTTGGGTTTTCTGTTCTATCCCATTGATCTACGAGTCTATTTTTATACCAATACCATACTGTTTTAATTGCTGTTCTTTTGTAATAGAACTTGAAATCTGGAATTGCAATACCCCCAGTTTTATTTTTCTTTTTCAAGATTACTTTGGCTACTTGAGGTCTTTGTGGTTCCATACAGATTTTAGGATTATTCTAGTTTTGTGAAAAATGCTGTTGGCATTTTGATAGGGATTGTACCAAATGTGTAGATTGTTTTGTGTAGTAGAGACATTTTAACAATATTTGTTCTTTCAATTCATGAACATGGAATTTATTTCCATTTTTTTGCATAGTATTAATTTTTTTAAATCATGGTTTTATAATTTTTAAAGTATAAGTCTTTCATCTCTTTGGTTAAGTTTATTCCTAGGTATTTTATTGTTTTTGCTGCAGTTGTAAATGGTATTGTTTTCTTAATTTCTCTTTATGCTTCTTCATTATTAGTGTATAGAAATGCAACACATTTTTGCACACTGATTTTGTATACTGCAACTTTTTGGATTTCATTTATCAGTTCTAGTTTTTTGTTGGAGTCTTTTGGATTTTTAGTATACAATATCATGTCATCTGCAAATAATGAGACTTTTCACTTCTTTCATACTCATTTGGTTGTCTTTTATTTCTTTTTGTTGTTTAAGTGCTGTGGTTAGAACTTCCAGTACTGTGTTGAATCAAAGTGGTGAGACTGGACATCCTTGTCTTGTTTCTGACCTTAGAGGAAAAGCTCAGTTTTCCCACTGGGTATGATATTAGCTGTAGGTTTTTCATAAGGTTTTTTATTTTTTATTTTTTTTTATTTTGAGGTATATTCTCTCTAGATCTGCTTTGCTGAGTTTTTTTTTTTAATCATGAATAGATGTACTTTGTCAAATGTTTTTTTCTGAAAATGCTTTTTCTGCATCTGTTGAAATGATATATAACTTTTATCTTTTCTCTTATTAATGTGGTATATTATAATGATGGGTTTGCAAATATGCAACTACCACTGCATCCTGGAAATAAATCCCATTTGTCCTGGTGAATTGTTTTTTAATTTTTTAGTTTATTTAACAGTAGGTTCACTAATACTATGTTGAGGATTTTTGCATCTACTTTTATCAGAGGTAGTTTTCAGCTTATCAGCTTGTAGTTCTCTTTTTTGGTGGTGTCTTTATTTAGTTTTGCTATCAAGGTGATACTGGCTTCATAACATGAATTTGGTGGATTTCCTCCCTCTTCTATTTTTTTGTAATAGTTTGAGAAGAGTAGCTACCAACTCTTCTCTAAATAAATGTTTGCTAGAAGCTGTTTGGTTCTGGACTTTTGTTTATTGGAAGTTTTTTGATTATTGATTCAATTTAATTGCTGGTAATTGGTCTGTTCAAAATTTCTTTCTTTCTGCTTTACTTTGGAAGATTGTATGTTTCTAGGAATTCATCCATTTCTTCTACGTTGCCCAGAAAACATATCTACATTTCTATGCTTACATATTGATCTACTAATCTATATGGGCTCATTGCATACTGTTGTGGAATAATATATCTACCTAATATTAGCTTTGGGCTTTACTAGGAGATACTAAAAAAAACAAAACAAAAACAAACAAACAAGCAAACAAAAAACTTTTCATCTTTGTAGTTCTCTTCACTTTTGAAGCTTTTATTTTTTAAATGTAACAACAAATCTATTGCATGCAATGTAGTATGTTTAATGTTAAAAATACCTTTGAAAACATATTTACCAATATGTTAATCTCGGTAAAGGATGGACATTTGTTTCTCCTTTGTGTATTTTTCTGTGACTTTTTAAGTTTTTATGAATGACAATACTTCAGGGGCCCCTGAGTGGCTCCGTCACTTAGGCATCCAATTCTTGGTTTTGACTCAGGTCTGATCTCAGCATTATGAGTCTAGGCCCTGGATTGGGCTCCACCCTCAGTGTGGGAGTCTGCTTGGGATTCTTTCCCTCTTCCTCTTCCTTTGCCCCTCCCCTGCTCACATGCTCTCTCTCTAAAATAAATAAATAAAATCTTAAAAAAAGAATAACAATATTTTAAAGCATGTGAAACATGCACACATAATTTAAGAAGAATGGAAAATATTCCCCAGAGATGACAGTAACACCACCATTATGGGTTTGTTTTATTTGATGTAACATTTTACTATAAGCATTTGTCCTTGTTCAAAATAACTAATTCTTTTATTGTCTTCTTATTCAATAAATCATCCTTTCCTCTGGGGCCACTGAACAGTTCATGAATTGAAGACACAGATGTCACTGATGACAGAAACTTCAAATAGCAGGTGTGATGCTAAAGGCCAGACTTTACATGCAAATTGTAAATGCACAGATGTATTTTTACCAGTGGTTCTTTCATCAATACAAAGAACAATATAAAAATCTGTCTTAAACAAATAGTTGTTCTTCTTCAGCAAAACATATTTCTTTATAAAACAGTGACATTCTATTTAATCCAAGTCGTACTTTGAAGATTCATTCCTAGAAAAAATTCTGGCTTTCAGTGTAATAAAAATGGCATAAAGAAAGAGAAACCCTTTCAGAGAAGGGCCTGGGATGGAACATCTGAGTACAACAGATTTATTTATTCCAAATTTACTTGTTGGCCACTAACTAGTTCAAATGCTGAGTTGGTGCAGAAATTCACCTTGGGCCATAGGATTAAACCTTTATGATGTTCTAGGAGCCAGTGGCATTAACTTCACACCATTCTTTAGATCTTTTAATATGAGATTTAAACCATGACCAAAACATGCATTTTTTTACTCCTTTATGACTTTATTATGGAAGAAATAAAAAGCTCTTGGAATATACCCTATCCTTTTACTTAAGGTATATTTAAGGAGCTGTGATAAATTCTTAGCCTAGTCTGCACTTTAAGTCCTCGTTAAAGCTGTGGGCTTACTAGCTACATTTTTTTTCTCTCTTTCAAGAGACTTTGTTCTAAGTTCAGCATAATTAGTCCTGGCAAATGGGCAAGTATTGGCACTGCAATTCTGGGTAAACTCCAAACCTTTAGAGCTTTATATATTGATAAAACAAAATCTTTTGGTGCAAAGGATCATGGAATTACTGTAATGTAGTTTAATAGCAAGACTTTGATAAACAAATTGCACATAATAGGCGATATTACAAAAAGTGTAAAGAAAGAAGTAATGGTAGCATTGCTATATAAGGATAATGGAGAAGAAAATTTAGAGGTATGCAAACTGCCAATATTGTCCTTGCATTTGAAATAAGAATACAGGTGTAACAATAACTTCTAACTCCTTATCATTATTACCTCAGTGTAAGCATTTCCTCAGATATATGGCTTCTGGAATTATGTTCCTTATTTCCCTAGGAAGAGTAAGCAGGTTGACTAACAGTTTGTATGTATTCCAAGAAGAGTGACCCTAAGTCATTGATGATCATGATTTGGTCACATGGGGTGCAGTAAGGACCTGATGTGTCACCCAGAGCAGAGTCTGGGTGGGCTCCTGTGGATTATTCATGTAAACCAGCAGAGTCTTCTTGTCAGCAGGGCACAGCAAAGAAAATGTGAGGAGCCATCAGAAAGGCTGATGGACATTTGTTTCTCCTTTGTGTATTTTTATAGCAACATGGACCAATTGGAAGAGATTATGCTGAGAAATAAGCCAAGTAGAGAAAGTCAAGTATCACATGGTTTCACTTACTTGTGGTGCATAAGGGGTGATATAGAGGACAGTAGGAGAAGGAAAGGAAATGGGAAGTAGGGTAATTCGGGCAGGGAAATGAAGCATAAGAGACTTTGGACTCAGAAACAAACTGAGGATCATGGAGGGAAGGGGGTGAGGGGATGGGAGAGCCTGGTGGTGGGTACTGAGGGCACATATTGCATGGAGCACTAGGTGTGGGACATAAACAATGAATTTTGGAACACTGAAAAAAATAAAAGAAAATATTTAAAAAATGAAAATGTGAGGAGGGTACTTCTAAGCATCAAGCAATTGGAAAACTATAGCAATCCGGCTCTAACTATATAGTATTTTGATAAATTGAATGTCTTCTTTTTTTGAGCCAGTCAGAAAAAGAAGGTGGACTACTAAATCCAAAAATGACTCTGACCACAGACTTACTAAGGCCACGAATACAGGCATAGGAATGAGGCAAGGGCGATATGAAGAAATAACATGGAGGAGTGATAGGGGAAGAACTGGAAGCGGCACCCTGCAAGCATTCTGATTCTCCTGTCTCAGTGAGTGTCAAGAGCAGAATGGAAAAGGGAGCAAGGTCCAAATAACAGGGTTATTCCCAGGGAACGTTAGGATCTGTAAGGATTACTTCTTATAGTGAAATAGCCATTCAGTGATAACCATAACAGATAGAACCAATAGAAAAAGCATCACTGGACAAGAGAATGTTCTCCAACTTACCAATTTATGTAATTGATGGCCTACTGTGCTAATAACATATCACTATGGTGAAGGAAGGTTGCCTCTAGCAAGCAAACAGTTACCGTGGGAAATAGGTCTGAGTTTCCCCAGACTGTATGTTGATTAAAGAGAAAATGGAAGTCAAACCAAAATATCCAGATGAGTTAGATGAGTTGCTTTCTGGATGAACATTGACAACTAAAGCTCCTGATCTGTAAGGGATTCCTAATCAAGGAATTAATTCCCTACCTAGGCAGCCAGCCTCTAAACAGGTTCCATGCTATTAGCAGTATAAACTTCTTAAGACTGACTCCTGACAAAGGTATTCAGGGTTTTCATAGAAAATGAATTTGTAAATATAAATATGCATATCAAAAATAAATTAATCTTCTCTGTTTCTTATACAAATTTTAGTTCAGACATTTGTATTCACACACCAAAATAAGTGTTACAAAGTAGATAAAATTGTCCTTCTTAATTAAATTTTAAATCATAAAACTATAAACAAAATACTAAATAAAAAATAAGAAATAAACAAGTGGTTCTTTTTTCTTCCATACATTCATACATCTACCAGGTAATTTATTTTTGAGAGACTTATGTACTTTGCTAGAACACTGAGATACAAATAGGTCAATCTAATGGGGAATACTCATAAAATTTATGCTAGACCATGATTACTGACAATTTTCAAGTTCATTTAATCCTCAAAAAATCCTTGTCTATGAGCCAGGCACTGGTATTGTTTTCCTCATTTTACAAATGAGAAAACTGATTCTCAAGAGAGTTAAGATAACTGTCCAAGATGATACAACTTGTAAGTATAAGTCTGGAGTTTAAACCCAGACAGGATGGTTCTAGAGTTCTTGTTCTCTCCATGTCTCATATTTTCTCTTTGATTACAATCACAATACATTGCAATATGCTAAATGCTACCCTGCAGCAAGGTCGGGAACTGTGGAAGTAAATTGCTATCCTATTCAACCCAGTGTTTGAGAGATTTCTTAAAAAGACAGTCTCTTCAATAAATGGTGCTGGGAAAATTAGACAGCTACGTATAGAAGAATGAAAATTAGACAGCTACGTATAGAAGAATGAAACTAGATCATTCTCTTACACCACACACAAAGGCAAACTCGAAATGGATGAAAGGCCTCAACATGAGGCAGGAATCCATCAAAATCCTGGAAAAGAACATAGGCAGTAACCTCTTTGACATTGGCCACAGCAACTTCTTTCAAGACACGTCTCCAAAGGCAAAGGAGACAAAAGGGAAAATGAACTTCTGGGACTTCATCAAAATAAAAAGCTTCTGTACAGCAAAGGAAACAGTCAACAAAACAAAGAGGCAACCCACAGAATGGGAGAAGATATTTGCAAATGACATTACATACAAAGGGCTGGTATCCAAGATCTATAAAGAACTACTCAAACTCAACATCCAAAAAGAAGATGAACACATCAAAAATGGGCAAGAGACATGAAGAGGCACTTCTCCATAGAAGATATAAAATGGCTAACAGACACATGAAAAAATGTTCAGCGTCACTAGCTATCAGGGAAATTCAAATCAAAACCACACTGAGATACCACCTTACACCAGTCAGAATGGCCAAAATTAACAAGTCAGGAAACAACAAGTGTTGAAGAGGCTGCGGAGAAAGGGAAACCCTCTTACAATATTGGTGGGAATGTAAGCTAGTGCAGCCGCTTTGGAAAACAGTGTGGAGATTCCTTAAAAAATTAAAAATAGAGCTACCTATGACTCTGCAATTGCACTACTGGGCATTTACCCCAAAGATACAGATGTAGTGAAAAAAAGGGCCATATGCACCCCAATGTTCATCGCAGCAATGGCCACAACCGCCAAACTGTGGAAAGAGCCAAGGTGCCCCTCAACAGATGAATGGATAAAGAAGATGTGGTACATATACAATGGAATACTATGCCTCCATCAGAAAGGATGAATATCCAACTTTTGTAGCAATATGGACTGGACTGGAAGAGATTATGCTGAGAGAAATAAGCCAAGTAGAGAAAGTCAAGTATCACATGGTTTCACTTACTTGCAGTGCATAAGGTGTAACCTAGAGGACAGTAGGAGAAGGAAAGTAAATGGGAAGTAGGATAATCCAGGGAGAGAAATGAAACAACAGAGACTTTGGACACAGAAACAAACTGAGGGACTTGGAGGGAGGGAGGTGGGGGAATGGGAGAGCCTGGTGGTGGGTACTGAGGGCACCTATTGCATGGAGCACTGGGTGTGGGGAATGGGGAATGAATCTTGGAACACTGGGAAAAAAAATTTAAGTAACAATAAAAAAAATTGGCAAAAAAAATTGGCTTCCTGGCTGGCCAATATCAATGCATACAAATGCAGGGATAAAGTTAACCAGGGTGGTATAGAAGGGAATGTGAAGTATGGCGTGACATGCTTTCTAGGATGTAGTCAGGAATAAGTACTCCAGGTGACTTCAGCACAGGGTTCAGAGAGTTGTTTGATTTTATGCTAAACAGGACTCCCCTAGCACTTTTTAGAATGATGTACTCAATAAGAACACTCAATAGTTGTCTTGAGGCTTGACACTGGTTTATATAAACAAGCATACTTTTTAAAAAAAATTTT
Source organism: Spilogale gracilis (assembly GCA_004023965.1). NCBI lineage: Eukaryota > Metazoa > Chordata > Mammalia > Carnivora > Mephitidae > Spilogale > Spilogale gracilis. The sequence goes on from PITA01008946.1 coordinate 17,415, forward strand.
TTTAAAGATTTTATTTATTTGAACGAGAGAAACACAGCAAGAGAGGGAACACAAGCGGGGGCAGGGGGTGTGAGAGAGGGAGAAGCAGGCTTCCTGCCGAGCAGGGAGCCTGATGTGGGGCTCAATCCCAGGTCTCCGAAGGCAGTCACTTAACCAACTTAGCCACGCAGGCACCCCCAAGCACGCTTTTAAGACCTAGATTTTCCATCTGTTAACTAGCATTTTAAACATGGGAATATACTAGAACATTTCTTGCCAGAGTTCTTAAATTTCAACAATAATATAATTTTTTTACAGATAATTTTAAATTGTCAACCTTCCTTATGTGAGTGTAAAATTTAATACATTTCTTCTGATCAAATCATAAAGAACAGGAATGTAACTCCATAATGAAAAAAAAAATGATATACAATATCAACCACAGCAGGAAATATATCAGTGAAGTGTAACCCAACATAAGACTAGAGAAAATAAAATATTCTGAAAATTGAGAGCTGCAAGAAGTAATGTTAACTCGTTGTTTCAGTGATGTCATGGAAAAGACACTGGCCTCAGAGTAAGAAGCTCAAACACAAGCTGCAATGCATTTTGGGTGTATTCCTGTGGGCCATGCCCACAATCTTCCTGAGATTCAGTCCCTTATCTCTTAATAAAGATATTGGCACATGTTCTACCTTCCTCAAAGTGCAAGATGGGAAGCAAATGAAAACTGTAAAATTATATATGTATAAATAACACTGTCACCATATACTAAGTGTTATAATTTGTTCAGTCCCAGGGAAACATAATTTTTTTTTCTTTTATGGAGTAATTAATTAAATTTGATTTTTAAAAGAGCAGACATAGTCAGATGTGATTTGTATCATTCAATTTCAATTTTCTTAGTGGGTGAGCAGTTCATTCAACCAAGCCATGGTTTTTCCACATTTCCTCTCTGAAGATGACTCATGGGGGTTTGGAAGATTTTTCACTCAATCTTGCGAACAAAGACACTGTCGCTATTTTTAAAATTCTGACTCTAAAACCCAGACTGATTTATTACTCAGATTGCACTCAGGCAAATATGACAGAAAGCCAAGAAGAAACCACTTTTAGAATTTCTTCTACTGAGCTATTTTAAAAATATATTCCTATTTGCATTAAAAGATATAAATCTCACTCTAGTGCCCTGTTAAAGCATGTCTCATTGAATAAAATGCTAACAGCTGATTTAATGGACTATTTACTAAATGAAGCAATGTAGAAAGCTCACAATTCTCCCTCACAGAAAGTGGATTAAGGCAATAATAACAGATAATATTCATATGTAGGTATGGCAATTATGCACTTTACGTATGGTAGTTTACTTAAATTCACAACAGCCATATACAGGAGAAGGCAATTTCCTTCTCATTTATGAATGATGTGCATGGATGGATCACAGAACTTGCCCAAGGGCAGATAGCAAAGTGGTGCTGCTGCATTCAAAGCTGGGCAGTCTGGCTCCACTGCTCCTACCCTCTGTGCTTAATCTTTACCAGGGGCACCGTTGGAATGAGTATTTCTTAAAAAATCAACCAGAGCATGACCTACCTATTGAATACATAAAATTTCATGCACAGAATAATTTTGGGGGAGTTTGGAGAATTAGTTACAGAAGCTGCTAAACTTAAAGCCTGAATAAACTTTAAAAATATCCGGCATTCTCATCAAATGTTGTGGCTTTTGCCATAGTCACGGAAGAGCAATTCTTTCCCATGGTTACTTTGCTGATAACAACTTTGGTCTCTTAGGGGGCTTATTTGGGGCTTTGTAACAAAACAGGCACCAGGGGAAAATTTACTGGTGTAGTTAAATTTGGTTCCCAGGCTTCTGACTTAGTCTCCTCCTTTGTTGCCTTTGTTAGGACTGTCTCTGCTAAAAAGCCACTTCTAAGTATGTTCTGAGCATGTTCTAAGCTTGCCATAGTATGCCCACCACAGAATGGGCTTCATATTTCCAGTCCCATTTCACAAACCTTGCTCTAGATGCTTTGATACTCTGGAGAAAACATGCTATGTGTCTTGTCCAAGAGATTTTAGATAACTGGACTCAGTTTCAGATGGACATTATGGGTAGGCTTGATACAGCAAAGGAATGGATTAGTATGCAAATGTCTTAAAGGTTTAATTCAAGAGAGAAGCAGTTTGTTATAAAAATCATAAAATTAATCTCTCTCTCTCTCCATTTTCCCTTAGCCTGAAAACACCATTTCATTTTTTTTAGTGCCTACTTTGTTGGATATCAAATTATTTATTTTTATTTATATTAAATTAAAATATAACTAACATATAGTGTATATTTGTCTCAGGTGTAGACTATAATGATTCAGCAACTCTATACATTTCTCAGAGCTCAAGATAAGTGTACTGTTAACCCCTTTATCTATTTTAGGTGATTATGCACCAACTATCTCCCTCTGGCCAACCACCAACTTGAGTCTGTTTTTTGTTTTATTTTGTTTTATTTTGTTTCTTCTTTTTCTTTGTTCATTTGTTTGCTTCTTACATTGGACATATGAAAGAAAAAATAATAAATTCCCTATTTCTTTTCACATTCTGAATCCACTGGTTTTTGGCAGTCTTGATTTCTGATTCAAAGTCAGATGTCTGTGTTAATTTTGCTCCTTTGATAGCAATGTGTTTTTTGTTTTCTCTCCATGCTTACAGACATACTTTCTGCCTTTGGTCTTTGGCATTTCAGTGGTTTCCTTTTATTTTACATCCTTTGAAGTTCACAAGTGTTACTGAGTGTATGAGTGAATGTCTTCATCTATCTCTGGTAAGTATAAGCCTTTATTTCTTCAGATAGTGCTTCCCATTTTCTATGGCCTACATTTCTGGGATTCCTCTTTTTTCTTTTTAAAGCACTTTTATCTATCTATTTATTTATATTTTATAATAATTTATTTTATTTTTTTCATGTTGCAGATTTATTGTTTATTCCCCACACCCAGTAGTATTCCAATTGCACTTGGTTTTTAATTTTTCTCTTTACCAATTCACTTGCATTATAACTTTTTTAACACATTCTACATATTTATTACACTCTTAATTTTTTAATTATTTATTCCTTTCTATGTGTTTCTTCAGTTCTGATATTTTCTATCGATCTGTTTTATATTTTACTGGTCATATTTGTCCTTTTCTAATAATTTAAATTTATCTTTTGTGTTTGTAATTAAAGACCTTGAATTTAAAAAAATATCCATTTAGATGCTTCCTATTTTATAAATTCCTATTCTCTGGTGAAACTAAGTATTTTCATTCATCACTTTTTCTTTTCCTCTGTTCTCTTAAAAATATTATTTATTTCCATACTAAAGTGTTGGCTGGCGAACATGCCAATATCTTAATCACCTGTGGGTCTGTGTTTATCATCTTATTTTTCTTTTGGATTTTGTTCATCTGGCAACAGCATACACCTTGTGTGAAATTTATGTGAAACTTTTTTTTAATCCTCCAAAGACAGTTCATCATTTTCTTTTTTGATCAATAAGTATGGGACTAGTCACTCTAACACAATGAGGCATTGGGGTAACCCAAGGCTCAGTTAGTGGTAGTAGGTAAGTTTTGTTTATTTTTGTGTGTGTGCTTGGTTTTTGTTTGTTTGTGTTTTTGTTTTGGTATCTTTCACAATTGCTCTAGACTATAACCCTTCAGGGATTCTGAGTGCTTGGTGTGCACCATGGTCCCTATTCCTGGTACATCCTCAATGATTATTCTTGTCTTCTCAATACTGATGGGTTGTTAGACTATTCTTCTCAAAGGTGTTTTTTTTTTTCTGCTTTCTTTAACTTCTTTATTTTCACAGTATCAGAATCAGAAAATGTTTGGAGAATAGAGTTCATTTCTTCTTCCTCTTTTCCCCCTGGGATTCTGGCCCAAAGGGCTTTTAATTATTAAATTTTGTTGATGTTCTAACCCAAAGAGATAGCTTTTCAGAACACCCTCTCTCCAGAATCTTTACCTGTGTTTTTAAATTCATTTTCTATTTCCACATAGTCAGCAAATGTCCACGAAGATAAAGCCACAATAGAATGTGGTTTCACCTTCCTATGTGGTGTCCACTTTTCCGGGACTTTTGTACCCTTGAGTCATGGTTCAGCACATACCTGATGTCTTCAAAGAGATGATAATGTTATCCTATCTGTTTATTTTTTAGTTTATCTCAGTTAAAGAGTTGGTGTACTGCAAGCCACTCAAAAATAATTAGAAGTAGATCTTCATCATTATGATTCATTTATTTTTAATTTTATAACAGTTTTAGATTTACAGAAAAATTGTGAGGATAATGAGTTCTACACTCAGTTTCCCCTATTATTTTTTTAAAGGTTTTATTTATTTGACAGAGAGAAACACAGCCAGAGAGGGAACACAAGCAGGGAGAGTGAGAGAGGGAGAAGCAGGCTTCCCGCCGAGCAGGGAGCCCAATGTGGGACTAGATCCCAGGTCTCCAGGATCATGACCTGAGCCGAAGGCAGTCGCTTAACCAACTGAGCCACCCAGGCACCCCAGTTTCCCCTATTATTAATAATTATATTGGTATAGCCCATTTGCTACAATTAGTAAGCCAATATTAATACCTTATTAGTAACTAAAATCCATACTTTATTTAGATTTTTAAAGTTTTTTCCTAATGTCCTGTTTCTGTTCCAGGATTCTAACCTGGATACTATATTGACTTTGAGACAGCTTTTCAGGCTTCCTTTGTTTTTACTGACTTTGACAGTTTTGAGAAGTACTGGTAAAGTGTTTTGTAGGATATCCCTTGATTGTGATTTCCTGATGTTTTCATCATTATCATATTGATCTTTTATGATTTGGGGAGAAAATGATCAGAGTTAAAGTACCATTTTCATCATGTCATATTAAAGATACATACCACTGACATTATATGACTTATGCTGGTATTTGATCCCCTGGATGAGCTGGTATTTGTCAGATGTCTTCCCTGTAAAATTATTTTTCTATATTGTACTCTTTTCCATACTGTACTCTTTTTTTTTTTTAAGATTTTATTTATTTGACAGAGAGAAACACAGACAGAGGGGGAACACAAGCAGGGGGAGTGAGAGAGGGAGAAGCAGGCTTCCCACCAAGCAGGGAGCCCAATGTGGGGCTCGATCCTGGGTCTCCAGGATCATGACCTGAGCCGAAGGCAGTCGCTTAACCAACTGAGCACCCAGGCGCCCCTCCATACTGTACTCTTTAGAAGAAAGTCACTATGTGTAGTTCATACTTGAGGAGTGAGTCTACATTTCCTTGAGGGCATAACATCTACATAAATTACTTGGAATTCTTATGCACGAGATATTTGCCAAATTTCTATTTATTTGTTTAATCATTTCTTTATGTCAGTAGGGGCTCCAGATCATTGTCATGTATACTTATTTTAAACCTGGGTTATAGTTGAACACTACTCCATTTATTTCATCACTCAAATTTCTCAGCTTTAACAATTGTGACATCTTCTAGTTGGCTCCTGTTTCTCTTTGACATACCATGTCATTGTTTGTGTGTTTTCTTTCTTCTTGGCACTACAACATGCTCTAATCTTACTTACATATTTCCTGTCACAGCCATATCATCAACCATTCCTCCAAGGAGCCCTGTTTCCTTTTACTGGAGAATGGCATTAGAAACCAAGATTTGGGCTCACTGATACTGAGGTGTCATTGCTTCTAGAACCTCTCAGCTGACAGAGCAAGATGTATGTGTAGATACTAACCTGTGCATGCATACATATCTATAAATAGTTTACTTCTTTTAAATTAATACAATTTTTTTGAAAACCCAAATTATTTTTAAGTAATTCCAATACATACGTCCTTAAATGCCCTTCACATTTTTCTCAGTGAAGATATTGATATACACAATTTAGTTGTTAGAATAACAGTCCAGGGCAGGCATATCTTGTGTTACTAGTCTTTGCTTTATTACACTTCACAGGTATTATATTTTCTTTAAATTGAAGGTCTGCGGTAACCCTGCATCCAGAAAATGTACTGGCACCATTTTTCCAATAGCATTTTCTCACTTTGTGTCCTTGTGTCACATTTTCATAATTCTCCTAATGTGTCAAACTCTTTCGTTATTATTATTTTTTTATGGAGATCTGTGATCAAGTGATCTTTGGTGACTGTTCTAATTATTTTGAGGTGTCATGAATAGTGCCCTTATAAGATGACAAATTTAAAAATTGAAAAATGGCATGTTTTCTGACTGCTTCCATTTTCCCATCTGTCTCCCTCTCCTCAAGCTGCCCTATTCCCTGAGAAGCAACAATATTGAAATTAGGCCAATTAATAACCCTACAATGGTTTCTAACAGTTAAGGTGAAAAGAAGAGTCATACATCTCTCACTTGAAATCAAAAGCTAGAAATAATTAAATTTGGCAAGGATGCCATGTCAAAAGCTGAGATAAGTCAAAAACTAGGCCTCTTGTTCCAGTTACCCAAGCTGTGAAAACAAAGGAAAAGTTTTTAAGGAAATTAAAAGTGTGACTCCAGTGAATAGAGAATTGATAAGAAAGTGAAACAGCCTTATTGCTGATATGAAGAAAGTTTTAGTGATCCGCATAGGAGATCAAGACAGCCACAAGATTCTCTTAAGCCAAAACTTAGTGCAGAACAAAACTCTTTTTTCAATGTTGTGAGGGCTGAGAGAGCCGAGAAAGTTACAGAAGAAAAGTCTGAAGCTATCAGTGTTTAGTTTATGAGATGTAAGAAAAAGAAGCCATCTCCATAATGTAAAAGTGCAGTGAAGCTGCAAGTGCTAATGCTGAAGTTACAGCAAGTTATCCAGAAGACCTAGCTAAGATAACTAATGAAGGTGACTATATTAAGCAATAGATTTTCAATGTAGATGAAAAAGCCTTATAGTGAATTATGATACTGTCTAGGACTTTCACAGCTAGAGAGGAGAAGTCAATATGTAGTTTCAAAACTTCAAAGAACAGGCTGATCTCTTGCTAGGGGCAAATGCAGCTGGTGACTTGAAGTTGAAGCCAATGTTCATTAAGTTTTCTAAAAATCCTAAGGCCCCTAGGAATTATGCTAAATTATGATACATTGGTGTCTCAGTTGACTAAGCATCTGACTCTTGATTTTGGCTCAGGTCATGATCTTGAGGTTGTGAGGTCGAGCCCTGTGTTGGGCTCCACACTCACAAAGGAGTCTGCTTGAGATTCTCTCTCTCTCTCTCTCTCTCTCTCTCTTTGCCCCTTTCCCTGCTCTCTTTCTCTCTTTCTTTCAAATAAATAAATACATATCTTTAAAGAAAAATAACTATGCTAAATCTACTCTGCCTGTGCTTTATAAATGGAAAAACAAAGTGATAGCACACTTTGAAATGATAGCACTAACAATGTGATGGCACATCTGTTTGCAGCATGGTTAATGAATATTCTAAGCCCACTATTGAGACCTACTGCTCAGAAAATATTTTTTTTTCCAAAATAATACTGCTCATTGACAATGCATCTGGTCCCCCAAGAACTCTGATAGAGATGTATGAAATTAATATTATTTTCATGCCTAATGATGTAACATCCATTGTGCAGCCCATGATTCAATGAGTCATTTCAACTCTCAAGTGTTATTATTCAAGAAATAAATTTCATAGGACTATAGCTACCATAGAAAATGATTTTTCTAATGGTTCTGGGCAAAGTCAATTAAAAACATTCTGCAAAGGAGTCACCATTGTACATGTGATTAAGAACATGGGTGATTCATGGTCAAAATATCAACATGAACAGGAATTTGGGAGAAGTTGATTCTGATCCTCCTGGATGAGTTTGAGAGATTCAAGACTTCAGTGGAGGAAGTAACTGCAGATGTAGTGGAAATGGCAAGAGAACTAGAATTAGAAGGGGAGCTTGAAGATGTGACTGATTTACTACAATCTTATGATAACATTTTAGTGGGTGAGGAGTTGCTTCTTGTGGATGAGCAAAGGAAAAGTAATTTTTTTGAGATGGAATCTATTCCTGGTAAAGATGCTGTGAAGACTGTTGAAATGACAACAAAAGGGAGCCTGGGTGACTCAGTGGGTTAAAGCCTCTGCCTTCAGCTCAGGTCATGATACCAGGGTCCTGGGATCAAGGCCCGCCTTGGGCTCTCTGCTCAGCAGGGAGCCTGCTTCTTCCTCTCTCTCTGCCTTCCTCTCTGCCTACTTGTGATCTCTCTCCCTCTCTGTCAAATAAATAAATAAAATCTTTTAAAAAAAGAAATGACAACAGAAAATTATGATGTTGCATATACTTAGTTGATAAAATAGTGTCAGGTTTTTTAGAGGATAGAATTCAATTTTCAAAGAAGTTCTATTGTGGATAAAATGCTACCAAATAGCATTTCATCGTGCAGTGAAATTGCTTCTGAAAGGAAGAATCAATTGATGTAGCAAGTTTCATTGTTTTCTTGTTTTAATAAATTGCCACAGCCACTCAAACCTTCAGCAACTACCCCCTTGATCAGTCAGCAGTCAACAAAAAGGTATGACCTTCCACTGGCATAAAGATTATGACTTGCTGAAAGCTCAGATGACAGAATTTTTGGCAATAACATATTTTTAAAATTAACATATGTACATTATTTTCTTAAACATATTGTTGTTGTGCACTTAATAAACTATAGTACATTATAAACATAACTTTTATATGCACTGAGAAACCCAAAAATTTATGGTATTTGCTTTATTGTGGTGATCTGGAACCAAACAGCAATATCTATGAGATGTCTGTAGATATATTTCCTATTATGATTGTAGACTTTAGGTATTTGGATATAAAGTTTCTGATATTAATTTTGCAAGCTAACACTTGGTTAATCACGGGAAAAGATATTCTGCAACCATCCTCAGAGGAATAGTTGAGGAAGGCATAAAGATTATATAAAGAATGTTCAAATACATCAGTAACAAAAAAATATAACACACTGTTGAGTCAGTCAGAAATTGTAATAGGAGATTATTATTCTCTGGCTTTGATATCACAGGAATGCATTTTTTATCCACCAGCTATGATCAAGTCTGGTCCACCCAGTGTGTGCGAACCTTCAGAATCAGAAACAGTGGAGGGGTATGAAATCCAGAGTCCTGAGATCCTACACAAAAGATTCTGATCTAAAAGTATTGGGTTGATGTCCAGGAATCTCAATTTTTTACCACCTACTAATAATGCAAAGGCTGCCCATTAACAGGTCACATTCATGCTAGCAGTGCTGGCCAATGACCTATTTTCTCCACAGTCACTGCAAACAGTCCACTTGGGAGGGGACACTGATCCTTAAGGGATTCCAAGCATAAAGGATCTGAGACAAAGAGAAAGTCTAATTTCCAATTACTACTAAAACACTAATTCTCATAATATGTGATACTTCTTAGGTTACTGTTACAGGTTAAATTGTGTTCCTTAAAAGGTATTGTAGTTCTAACACACAGTGCCTTAAAATGTGACCTTGTTTGGAAATAATAGTCACTGCAGATGTAATTAGTTAAGATGAGATTCAAACTGGAGAAGGGTGGACTCTTAATCTAATATGACTGATATTCTTTTTTATAAGATTTTATTTATTTGACAGAGAGAGAGATCAAAGTAGGCAGAGAGGCAGGCAGAGAGAGAGAGGAAGAAGCAGGCTCCCTGGTGAGCAGAGAGCCCAACGCAGGCCTCAATCCCAGGACCCTGAGATCATGACCTGAGCCAAAGGCAGAGACTTTAACCCACTGAGCCACCCAGGTGCCCATGACTGATATTCTTATACAAAAGGGTAAATCTGAACACAGAGGCTGATGTGCACAGAGGGAAAATGGCATAAAGACCCAGAGACAATGTCATCTACAAGCCAAGGTGGAGGGATTGGGACAGATACTCCTTTACAGTCCTCAGAAGGAACAAACCCAGGTGACATCTTGAATTTTGACTTACCACCTCCAGAACTTGAAACAACCATTCCAAGCTACTGTTACAACAGCCCCAGGAAACAAATGCAGTTACTCATGCTCTTAAATGGTGTTCGCAAATTTAGATACACATACTTACTATTTTATATCAAAGTCTCAGGTAATATAACTAATATTTTTTATGTTCTTGTTAAGAGATAAAAGTAGGACTAGTCAGAAAAAAGTGACTGTCCAGGGTCACACCCAAAACATGTTGGGTTAGTGAAAATTATGCTTACAAAGGGTCTGTGATGATGTGAAGCAATAATGAAGACAGTCCATCTCAAAGTACTTGGTGTTGGCAACACACTTAGAGACTGGACACCTGGCCTTATGAATGAGAGGTTTTACAATGTTTTTCTATTTGACAGATTAAGTTCCATAGAATAACTTATTCATATTTAAAAACATGGAATAATAATATCCATCCTCTTCAAACTTCACAACGATTCTGGGAACCTGTTAGATAGATAATGCTCCAAATGGCTTAATCTTCTTGGAAAAAAAGAGATGTGTGACTCTATATTACTGTCATCATCACTTTGAGTTAGGGGATTGAAAACAAGAAATGACATTTGTCTATAAAAAGATACTTATCTACCAGGGATCCTTTAAAATGTGATCAGAGCACAATGGGTGATCCTCCATGTTACAAAATGCCAGACACAATTAGCCACACAATGGTGTTTCATGAATATTTATTAAATTGTCATAATTGTTGACACCTAAATTCATGCTAGATTTGGGCAGAAAAACACACACCGAACAACACGCTGGTGTGCAGGTATAGCATGTTTTCTCATCCTTGGGAACTTCAGCTACCACACTACCATCTCACATTATCATAAGTCCATAGAGATTTTGCACAGTTATATATGAGAAATGCTCCTTCCATTTATCCCTGTTGCACTTTCTTGCAAACCTCAATTGTGACCAGAGGTTTAAAATTCTCTTCTCAAATTAGGTTTTGGATAATGAATAAATGAGTAGTTGAAATAAATAAATAAATAAATAAATAAATAAATAAATAAATAAATAAAAAAAAAATACATACATAAATCTATCATCTATCTATATTTGTAAAAAAGATTATGAAGAAGCTGACCAACATGGCAAAGCTGGACATATCCATTAAGTTGGGTATGAATCCTGTTAACCTTGGGTTTCTATATAAAGAAGAATGTGCTACCTGGAATTCCCTCAGTAGCAAGTGGAATATCAGGTCAATTCTTCCTAAACTGCAATATTTGTAAGACCATTCTGGGGATCCTAGAAAGATGATGTGAAACTAAGAATAGTGTGAGGAAACAATGCGTAACATGGATTATCAACATACTTTTAAAAAACCTAATATTTTTTTTTAATTTTCCATTTCTTTTTTTTAAGATTATTTATTTATTTGACAGAGAAAGATCACAGGTAGGCAGAGAGGCAGGCAGAGAAAGAAGGGGAAGCAGACTCCCTGCTGAGCAGAGAGCCTGATGTGGGCCTTGATCCTGGGACCCTGAGATCATGACCTGGGCTGAAGGCAGAGGCTTTAACCCACTGAGCCACCCAGGTGCCCATAAAAACTTAATATTTTTGATCTGTAGATAAACTTCTACAGGAGCAGACTTCTTTTGTTTTTGCTTTTGTTTTCATACTTGGAGATATTACAACACAAGAATGTGATTGCCAAATAACGAAATACATAAAAGAATGTTTGTATCTTTTGCTTTATTTTGTAAACACTCATTCTGTGGCAGGCCCCTCCCCCAGAAGGCAAGCCAGAACAACAAGAGGACAACACCAAAGGGTCAGCATAAAACTGTAAAGCCCCAGCATAGGGGAAAAAGCAATATATTAAGATCCTGGTACTACCCCCAAAGTTGTAAGTTTTATAGATACAGCTTTTCATTTTATTTCCTTGTTAACTTCTTTCTATTTTTATTTTTTAAGTTTTCACTTTAAATTTTAAATTCATTCTCATGGTTTTGTTCTTTTATTTTTAACCCACTTCTTATTACAATGTGATACTTAATACAACACTCCATAATATTTTACCTTGAAATTTTTTCAAGCACATATCTGTGTTTTTTTTTGTTGTTGTTGCTTCTTTGTTTGTTTGTTTTTTCTGTTCTTTTTTTCCCTCTTCTTTCCTTTATTTTTTTTCTTTTAAATATACATATAGATATAAGTTTCAAGGTAATCCTTCATTCCTATTCAATACTACCCCTATATATAAACCACTTTTAATTTCCCTATGTCTCTAGAAAGTGGACTCCTCTAACAATGATAACAAGACACACTCAGGAGGATCTAAAATACTTTCCTTGCCTAGAATGAAAGTTTGTACTGACCTTCCCATCCTATTCTTCTGTCAGTGTTTCTGTATAATTGTTTTTGCCTTTGCAATATATAAATACAAGTCTTGGGGGTCATTTGGTTTGGGTTTAACTTTTTGATTTCTTCAACTTTCTGTTTGATGGTCTTTTTCTTTACTCTTTTGTGGTTTGTACCATATAAATCCTACCATTGAGGTCCACTTTGGCCGTGTTTTTTCTTGCTTCTTTTCTCTTTTTCTCTCTTTTTTCTTTCTTTTTCCTTTTTGGCAATGACTTCTGATTTCTCTGAAACCCTTGAAATGAGCAATTCACCTGGATAGTGGTTGATATATTCAGCTATGCATCCCCTCAACCACCCCTCACCAAAATGACTCAGAGGAGGAACAACCAACAGAATAAATACCCAGAGAGTGCAACCCCTATCACATAAATACTGAAAATGAACATAAGCAATATGACAGAAATGGAATTCAGGGTAGCAATCATCCAAGCAATGGCTAAGTTGGAAAAGAACATTAATGGAAAGATAGAAGCTCTAAGGGCAAAAGTGAAAGTTGAACTGGCAGACTTTAAAAAGGCTATTCATGAGATGCAATTTAACTTAAATACACTAACAGCTAGGGTAGGTGAAGCTGAAATTGTATTAGTGATTTAGAAGACAGATAGATTGAGAAGGAGGAGCAAGAGGAATCTTAGAACAAACAGCTAAAATCCCATGAAAATAGAATTAGGGAAATAAATGATGCCATGTAACGCTCCAATATCAGAATTATTGGAATCCCCAAGGGAGAAGAGAGAGAGAGAGAAGCCTAGAAGATATAATTAAACAAGGAAGAAAATTTTCCTAATCTGGGAAATGAAACAAGTGATCATGTCCTAGAGGCAGAGAGGACACCCTCCAAAATCAATGAGGCTAGAAAAACCTCCAGGTATATAATTGTGAAATTCATGAATCATAATTCAAAGAATTTGTCTTAAGGGCAGCTAGAGGGAAGTTATACCTTATGTACAGAGGGAGGTCCACCAGAATAATGTCAGACCTATCCACAGAAACCTGGCAAGCCAGAAAGGGCTGGCAAGACATATTCAGGAAATTAAATGAAAAAAATGCAACCAAGGCTAATTTACCCAGCAAGGTTGACTTTCAAAATGGAAGGAGAGATAAAGAGCTTCCAGGATGGGCAAAGTCTAAAACATTATGTGACCATCAAGCCAGTACTACAGAAATATTAAAGGGGGGGGCATTCTATAAAAGAGGAATGAACACAAGAGTGACACAGAACAGAAATATACAGAGGTAATCCATAGAAAATGTAACTTAACAAGCAACATGATGTCAATAAAAACATACCTATCAGTAAGCACTCTCAATGTGAATGGCCTAAATGCTCCAATAAAACAGCACAGGGTTACAGAAGGGATAAAATGACAGGACCCATCCATACGCTGTTTACAAGAGACACTAAGGCACTTCCAGACTGAAAGTGAGGGAGGGAGGACCATCTTTTATGCCAATGGACCTCAAAATAAAGCCAGGGTAGTGATTCTCATATCAGACAAATTATATTTTAATCTAAAGACTGTAGTCAGAGACATGGAAGGACACTACATCATTCTTAAAGGGTCTATACACCAAGAAGATCTAACAATTGTAAACATTTATGCCCCCAACATGGGAGCAGCCAACCACATATGCCAACTGTTAAGCAAAATAAAGGGTCATACTGATAGGAATACATTAATTAGGATATCTTAATACACCACTTCAGCAATGGACAGATCATCTAAACAGAAAATCAACAAAGAAACAAGAGCTTTGAATGACACGTTGGACCAGATGGATCTCATAGATATATTCAGAACATTCCACCCTAAAACAGCAGAATAGTCATTCTTCTCAAGTGCACATGGAACTTTCTCCAGAATAGATCACATACTACATCACAAATCGGGGCTCAACTGATAGCAGAAGATTCAGATTGCTCCCTGCATATTCTTTGACCAAAATGCCTTGAAACTGGAACTCAACCACAACAAAAAGTTCAGAATAAAATCAAACACTTGGAAGCTAAAGATTACCTGGCTCAAGAATATTTGGATCAAATGTGAAACCAAAAAAGAACTTAAACATTCCATGGAAGCCAATGGTAATGAAGACACATTGATCCAAAGCCTATGGTATACAGCAAAGGTAGTCCTAAGGGGAAAATACATAGCCATCCAAGCCTCACTCAAAAAAATGGAAAAATCCCGAATACACCAACTCTCATTACACCTAAAATAAATGGAAAATTAATAACAAATTAAACCAACCCCAAACACAAGATGGGAAATAATTAATATTAGAGCACAGATCAATGAATTAGAAGCTACAGATGCAGTAGAACATATCAACAAAACTAGAAGCTGGTTCCTTCAAATAATAATAAGATTGATAAACCATTGGCCAAACTAATCCAAAAGAAATGGAGAAGACCCAAATTAATAAAATTATGAATGAAAGGGAAGAGTTCACGACTAACACCAAGGAAATAGAAACAATCATCAGAAATCACTATAACAGTTATATGCAAATAAGTTTAACAACCTTGAAGATATGGATTCATTCCTGGAAACCTATAAACTTCCAAGACTGAAACAGGAAGAAATTGACAATCTGAATAAACCAATGTCTAGTAAAGAGATTGAAACAGTGACCAAAAACCTCCCAAAAAACAAGATTCCCCTGGGAATTCTACCAAACGTTCAAAGAAGAAATTACATCTATTCTCCTGAAGCTGTTTCAGAAAATAGAAACAGAAGGAAAACTTCCAGACTCTTTCTATAAAGCAAGCATTACTCTAATCCCCAAACCAGACAAAGACCCCATCGAAAAGGAGAACTTCAGACCAATATCTCTGATGAATATGGATGCCAAGATTCTTAACAAGATCCTTGCTAACAGGATCCAACAGTACATTAAAAAGATTATCCATCAAGACCAGGTGGGATTTATGCCAGGGATGCAAGGATGGTTCAACACTTTCAAACCCATCAACATGATAGAACAAATCAAAATAAGAGAAGAGAGAAGAACCACATGGTCCTCTCGATTGATGCTGAAAAAGCATTTAACAAAATACAGCATCTGTTCCTGATTCAAACTCTTCAAAGTATTGGGATAGAGGGAACATTCCTCAACCTCATAAAATCAGGAACAGATGCTGATGCCCACTGTCACCACTATTTTTTAACATAGTGTTATAAGTCCTAACAACAACAATCAGACAACAAAAAGAAAAAGAAGGTATTCAAGTTGGCAAAGAAAAAGTGAAACTCTCCCTCTTTGCAGATGACATGATACTCTATATGGAAAACCCAAAAGACTCTACTCCCAAACTACTAGAACTTATACAACAGTTCAGTGTTCAGTAATGTGGCAGGATGCAAAATCAATGCACAGAAATCAGGTGCGTTCTTATACACTAACAATAAAAATACAGAAAGAAAAATCAGATAATCGATTCTGTTTACTATAGCACCAAAAACCATAAGATACTTAGGAATAAACCTAACCAAAGAAGTTAAGGATCTGTACTTGAGGAACTATAGAACACTCATTAAAGAAATTGAAGAAGACACGAAAAGATGGAAGAGCATTCCATGCTCGTGGATTGGAAGAATAAACATTGTTAAAATGTCTATACTGCCCAGAGCAATTTATACTTTCAATGCCATCCCCATCAAAATTCCACCAACAGCTTTCAAAACATTGGAACAAACAATCCTAAAATTTATAGGGAACCAAAAATGACCCCAAATTGCTAAGGAATTGTTGAAAACAAAAAACAAAATTGGGGCCATCATGGTACCTGATTTCAAGCTTTATTACAAAGCTGTGATCACCAAGACAGTATGGTACTGGCACAAAAACAAATAGATCAATGGAACAGAGTAAAGAGTCCAGATATGGACTCACAAATCTATAGTCAAATCATCTTTGACAAAGCTGGAAAAAATATCCAGTGGAAAAAGAACAGTCTCTTCAATAAATTGTGCTGGGAAAAGTAGACATCTATATATAGAATAATGAAACTAGACTATTCTGTTACACTGCACACAAAGATAAACTCCAAATGGATGTGGGGCACCTGGGTGCCTCAGTTGGCTAAGCAACTGCCTTCGGCTCAGGTTATGATCCCGGAGACCCGGGATCGAGTCCCACATCGAGCTCTCTGCTTGGTGGGAAGCCTGCTTCTCCCTCTCTCACTCTCCCTGCTTGTGTTCCCCCTCTGGCTGTCTTTCTCTCTGTCAAATAAATAAAATCTTAAAAAAAAAATCCAAATGGATGAAATACCTCAACATGAGTCAGAAATCTATCAAAATCCTAGAGGAGAACATAGGCAGTAACCTCTTTGACATTGACCATAGCAACTTCCTTCAAAACAGGTCTCCAAAGGCAAAGGAAACAAAAGCAAAAATAAAAATTTTGGGGACTTCATCAAAATAAAAAGCTTCTGTACCACAAAGAAACAGTCAACAAAACAAGGAGGCAACCCACGGAATGGGAGAAGATATTTGCAAACGACACTACAGACAAAGGGCTGATATACAAGATCTATGGAGAACTACTCAAATTCAACATCCAAAAAGAAGATGATCACATCACAAAATGGGCAGGAGACATGAAGAGGTACTTCTCCATAGAAGACATACAAATG
The DNA here is from genome assembly GCA_004023965.1 of Spilogale gracilis. Classification (NCBI taxonomy): domain Eukaryota; kingdom Metazoa; phylum Chordata; class Mammalia; order Carnivora; family Mephitidae; genus Spilogale; species Spilogale gracilis. The sequence goes on from PITA01008946.1 coordinate 34,399, forward strand.
GCTAACAGATACATGAAAAAATGTTCATCATGACTAGCTCTCAGGGAAATTCAAATCAAAACCACACTGAGATACCACCTTACACCAGTCAGAATGGCCAAAATTAACAAGACAGGAAACAACAAGTGTTGAAGAGGTTGCAGAGAAAGCAGAACCCTCTTACACTGTTGGCAGGAATGCAAGTTGGTGCAGCCGATTTGGAAAACAATGTGGAGATTCCTTAAAAAATTAAAAATAGAGCAATTGCGCTACAGAGTATTACCCCAAAGATATAGATGTAGTGAAAAGAAGGGCCAATGTACCCCAATGAGAAGACAATTTTCGAGCACAGACTTATAGAACATAGGGAATTAGTTATGCAGAAATCTAATGAAAGTCATCTGGGCATAGAACAGTCAGTCAAAAGTCAAATGGTGAAAACATGCTTGATATGGTGGGAACACTTAGAGAGAGTTCCTGGGTGAGATTTGGGGGATAGAGCATTGGGAAGTAGATCATGTAGGGCTTGGTAGGCCATCATAAAGACTGGTATTTGCTCTACGAGTGGAGTCATGAAATAGTTTTGAGCAGAGAATGTTGATTTCCATAATGAAATTACACTTTGTGGTGGACTATAGGTAAGCAAGTCTAGAATGAAAGGGTAATTAAGGGGCTAATGCTATAAATGAGGAAAGGGATGATGATCACTCAAATCAGGATAGTAGCAATGGAATTGGTAGAAGCCATCATATTTAGAATGTTTTGAAGATGTAGTCAAAAGCATTTGCTGATATTCTGGATTTGATGTCTAAAAGAAGAAAGAATTGATGATCCTGGAGTTTGGTCCTGAGAAAATGAAAGGATGGAGGGGACACTATCTAGTAAGGAAAGGCTACAGGTGGAATTGCCTGTGAGCATGAGATCAGAACATGCTAAGTGGAACTGGTCTCCAAGGCATCCCAGAGGAGATTCTGAACAAGTGTTTGGGTCCAAAAGGATGGAATTGATGAGATGTTTGATTTAGGAGCTGAAGGTGTAAATTTTGGAGTTAACACCACAGAAACCTGTATGAGACTCAGAGGAGTGAGTATAGATAGAACACAGAGTCCTGGGGCACTCCCAGATGAATAGAAGGTGGAGAAGAAGGAGGTCAAACACAAAAATGCAGAAGATACATCAGGAGGAAGAGAACCAAGAAGGGAGTGTCCTGGGAGCCAAGGGAAGATGAATCATGATTAGAGGAGAAGGCTTAACATTGTAGAGATACCTGATGACCTTCCTAAGAACAGTGCTGGTGGAAAAGTGAAAAGGAAAGCCTGGCTGGGGTGGACTCAAGAGAATGGCATGGAGGTAGTGAGTCGGTGAAACTGTGTGACTCTTCAGAAGAGTTCGCTGCAGAGGGCACAAATAGGGCTTTAACTTGTAGGGATGGAGGATTAGACTAACTTTGTGTTGGACACCTTCTGTTGCCCTTCCATACCTACTTTCTACTCTTTTCCAGGAAGCCCAGGAAGCTTCTGCCTGGGGTGTGCCATTTAAGTTCCCTGAGCCTCAATTTCTGGCCACTGGGGAGAAGGAACAGATAATATGAGGTAAAGGAGACTAAGCCATGTATCCTCAGGCTTCTTTCCTGCCTCTCTGCTGCAGGTTAGCTGGATTCTCTGTTGAAAGTGATACCAGCTGTCACACAGCCCTCTCACTTTTACTATTTCTCCAGATTTCAGTAACCATGCCCACTTCATGCCTCTTCAACTAAGTGGTAAAACTTTCCAATACCAATTTCACTAGCTTGAAATTACTGCAATATGTCTATATAAGTTTCTTATTGCTATTGTAACAAATAATCACAAACTTAGTGGCTTGAAACAACAAAAAAGTTGTTATGTTGCAGTGCTTCAGGTTAGAAGTCTGACACATATCTTGTTTGGCTAAAATTAAGATATTGGTAGGGCCATATTCCCTCCTAGAGGTTCTAGAATTAATTTCCTTGCTCTTTCCACCTTTTACAACTACGCATTTGCCTTGGCTGGTGGCCCCTTCCTCCATCTTCAAATCCAGCAATGTTGCACCTCTCTGTGAGTTTCTTCCACAGTCACATTTCCTTTTGATTCTCTTCTTCTGCCTCCCTTTCCACATTGAACCCCTCTCAATAATCCAGAATAACCTCTCTATCTGAAAGTCAGCTGATTACCAACCTCAATTCCATCTGCTATCTTAATTCTCCTTTATCATGTAACATGATGTACTCACATGTTTTGAGAATTAGAATATTGAAATATTTGGCAGCCATTATTCTGCCTACCACAATCCCTTATTGCAATAAATCATAAGTTCTGCCAGAAAGGTTTTGCATAGTTTCTTCCCTTCATTAACTTCTTCTAATTACCCAGTTTGTGTGTGTCACTTGTCGCATGCTGGAGACCTAACTGAAACAGTTTTTTTTTTTTTAAATATGCTAGTGAAATAAAAGCTTATTTTTAAGTAGATGATAGTAAATATCCAGTAAAGAGTTTTTTTAAAAAAATGGTGTGAGTGAGAGGCAGATGTGCTGGAGCAATCTCTTGTGTAGGAGAAAGAACAGGATCTGGTGTGCATGGTCATAACCAATGGGAGCTCATCTGCAACACTATGCGGGGAAAGTTGCAATAGGTGAGTGAAGATGTTGGATATTCTCTGATTTCCTCAAGATTCTAGGAACAGTTAGGAGCAAGATCACTAGTGGAAAGTAAAGAAGGTATTGTTGTCAAAGGTTGGGATGAAGAACAAAATAGGAACCCCATTTAGAAAAGTGAAAGAATAAACAGATTAGAGTTTGCATTTTAATGGAAGTGATATTTATTCCTGTGGAGTGAAAATTCTTTTTTTCAGGGGGAGAGGTGACAGATTTTTGATATTGCTATGTGTAATCTTCCAAAAGTCTAAATTCCAAAACTCCCTTGAAATTCATGGCCAACATCTTCAAAAGACAGCAGTGATGGAAACCATGTGCTTTGTTTATTATTATTTTTCCCCCAAATTGCTGTATGGTTGTGATATAGAATGGGCAGAGGACTGGATTTCACTTTGGTTGGGTGTATGCAAAAAAAAAAAAAAAAAAAAAAAAAAGGAAAAGAAACTGAGGGAGTGTACAAAAGAGTGATTGTAGTGATTTTTCCAGGATTTTCCACTGGGGAAATAAGATATAGAGCACACTGAACTGTGAAAGACAGACATAGGATGGTAGTGACCACCTTAAGTCCGTGACAAATTTAGAAATGAGGAGAGAAAATCCATTATTTTTATCTCACTCCATCTTCAAATACTATTACTTGATTTACTAGAGGCAAGTGAGTTTCTTTTAAAGTAGATTAATTTCTTTAGAATATATTTTTTACTTATTTTCTAAAGGAGAGGGAGTGATTTATAAGATTCAATATAATGTGAAGTTTTACTTAAAAATAGGAGAAGCCAGAGAAGAGGAGTAGATAGAACATCCATCTATCAATGCCAACACATTTATTTCTTATTCATAAAGGATTGTCCTAAACATTGCTTCCATCTTGAATACAATTAAGCTTAATATAATGTTGTTATGCTGGTGTATAAATTCCTAGTTTGTTCACAAGTCTCTCATATATACCATGTTTTTCTAGTGAGATTGAAAATTTCTTGCTGTCAGTGAAGTCTTTCATATATTTTTTAAACCTGCAGTAATGTAATAGCACTCCAACCCATCTGAAGGGTAAATTTACTTCAAGTTTATGCACTCCTTGTTTGCGGAACTAAGTCCCTTAGTCTCTAGCAGAACTAAGCTACTTTCCTTGAGATTTGCAGACCACTGGCCTCAAGGAGTGAAGGACCAAACTTTCCCAGAAGATAAGGCCTGACTATATTAGAAAACAGCTGCCACTGATGCCAGCAAATCTGTTCAAGATCATGTCCACAGAGGACTAGCCCTGGATGTAGTCCCCCTCCCCTTTTCCTTTGCTTTTCCCTTTAAAATCTTCCAGCTTCAGATGGACAGGGAAGACGATCTTTGAGATGTTAGCCTACCATCTTCTCAGGTTCCCAGCTTCCTGAATAAAGCCACCTTTCCTTTCCCACCATTACACATCTCTTGAGTATTGATTATCAAGCACCAGGTAACTTAACCTGAGTTTGGAATGGGCTCTCTACCTGGTAAAAGTATTGCCTAGCACATAATCACTGAGATTATTACCTTGACTCCACAGCCCCCTGTTTGTTCCTTCCCTGTGCTGGTATTCTCTTAACAGTCAATTTCAAAACCCTACCACAGTTATGTTTTACTTTCCTTTGAATTACCTATCCTTTATCATCATCTTTCAGAGAATACCAAAAAAGGAAAACAGAATCAACATTTGACATTTAAAGGCTAGAACAATCCCCTCATTTAGTTAACCTCTTTGAGCTGCTTTATACCCAAAGATCTGCTAGTGCATTTCTACCATTCAGGAAGCAGAATTACATTCTTAATATTGGTGACTCATAGGGCACCTGGGTGGCTCAGTGGGTTAAAGCCTCTGCCTTCAGCTCGGGTCATGATCTCAGGGTCCTGAGATGGAGTCCTATATCGGGCTGTCTGCTCAGCAGGGAGCCTGCTTCCTCCTCTCTCTCTGCCTACCTCTCTGCCTACCTTGATCTCTCTGTCAAATAAATAAATAAAATCTTTAAAAAAAAATAGGTGACTCATAATTGGGAAAAAGTCTCTCCAAAATACTTCCCTTCTTGCTGCCTCCAGATTATTTAAATAAATTATGATCTTCTATTCTTTTAGCCTTATCATTGTTTAATATTTAAACACAGATGGCATTTCTCACCTTTACCACCTATAGGGAAATTTTTTCTCTGTTAATCAGATATCTTTTCAGACTTTTCTTAATATAAATATGCTATATTTTACAACTCTATCAAGAATTCAGAACATCCTTTAAGGGTACCTGGGTGGCTCAGTCATTAAGGATCTGACTTAGGTTCAGGTCATGATCCCATGGTCCTGGGATTGAGCCCCACATTGAGCCCCACATCAAGCTCCCTGCTCAGCAGGAAGCTTGCTTCTACCTCTCTCACTCCCCCTGCTTGTGTTCCCTCTCTTGCTGTGTTTCTCTCTGTCAAATAAATAAGTAAAATCTTTAAAAAAAAATTCATTTGAAGATATTTACTATTGATTATCAAAATTTACATCTTTTTTTTAAAGATTTTTTTTTTTTATTTGACAGAAAGTAACACAGTCAGAGAGGGAACACAAGCAGGGGGAGTGAGAGATGGAGAAGCAGGACTCCCGCCAAGCAGGGAACCCCATGTGGGACTCGATCCCGGGTTTCCGGGATCATGACAGGAGCTGCAGTCAGTCGCTTAACCAACTGAGCCACCCAGGTGCCCAAAATTTACATCTTTTTAAAAAAGATTTTATTTGACAGAGACATAACAGCTAGAGAGGGAACACAAGCGGCAGGGGGCGGGGGTGGGGGGTGAGAGCAGGAGATGCTGTCTTCCTGCCCAGCAGGGAGCCAGATGCAGGGTTCAATCTGGACACTCCGGGATCATGAACTGAGGGGAAGGTAAATGTTTAATGAATGACTGAGCCACCCAGAAGCCCCCAAAATTTACATCTTAATCTTAGTCATCAGTAAAACAAATTATTATGGAGTTTTAAGAGCCAATAAACTATTTATATTAACAGTAAGATCAGTAGAAAAGTTGGTTCTAACCTCATCTGTGCCCCAGACCCTGGCAAAAGAAAACTAGTTGCAAAATAGTGAGTCATAGGAATAAATAAATACCCAAAACCAAACAAAAAATCCCCCATAAAACAAAGCAAAAAACCCCTTATAAAACAACAACAAAAAAACCCTCTAAAACATTAAAATATGTGAATAGATGAAACATCTATTTTTATCTAATTACATACTTTATACTATGCATCTAATGGTCACTTAATAAAATCGAATTGGTGGATAATTACTGTATTCGATATGTTGGAAAAGAAATATAAAGCTCAAAATAAAGTTCAGAGTAAAGGAAAGAAAGAAGCTAAAAATTAAAATTCAAGGGACATTTCAGCAGCTTCTTTTATGTATAAATTTTCAACAATATTTTATTCTTATTATGTATATGGAAAGTTGTAGAACTCTCATCATTAGTAAAATCAGTTTATATAAATATGGTCAATAGTGGGAAGCCTATTTTATAATTTTAATTTATAAGCCTATTTTATAATTATAATTTTTTAATTTATAAATTTTATAATTTATAAATTAGCCTAATTTATAAATATGTCTTGACTAAAAAATATAAGACAAGTCTTATGATCCTTTTTCCATCCCAATAAAACATTAAAAAAATATTTTCACTATTGAATCAATTGTTTTGTCTCAAATATTACCGAGGTATATGATTGCTCTGATATAACCAATTAAAACATATACATGATGAAATTCTACATTAAAGGCATAATTGTGCCTCAGGCACCAGGGGAAAAAGACAGATTTTTCTTTTTTTAAGAATTATGCTTTCTTAAATTAATTCCTACCTGCAGATGTTGTTACAATTTCTGTTGTGTTTCTGAGGCCCATGAAATCAAACTGATAAAGCCTCCAGGATTTCTGATCAGCTGCCTCAACTGAATTTTTTCTCCATCTGTAAATCATTTCTTCTTTAGGGTAGCCATCTGAAAAAACAGAATAAATATTAACACTTCAAGGCATAGGTTTATAAAATATAAAAGTCAAAATTATAATTCTGATCATTTAACAGAAGTTAAAATTTTAGGCCATATTTGTTCTCAAGAATTTCCTCAAAGACACTTAAACTCAAAAATTAATGGGTAAAGGCCACACAAATCAGAAAGCTCCTGCTGTATATCTTCATCAGCAAGATGTTCCCAGCCACAAGCCTGATCATCATTTATGTGAACACACCATATAAGAGGACTACTGTCGTTATTTCATTAACCTTGGAGAGCCACTTTTAGTCACCATAGGCTGTGGTCAATTTTCAAAGAGTTGAGATGCTTCCAGACTCAGAGATCTAACTACCTGGCCTACACTAATAATACCTTCATACTTCCTCAGAACTTAGTCCATTCAGATCTCAGGAAAGACAAATTTAATAAGGCAATCACTACAGGATTGCAGAGGTCAACCAACTCTTCTGACATCAGTCTCCAGTTTTGATCAGTGAACTTTAACTTTTATCATAAACCAATGCTTATCTTATTCATTCGTTACTCCAGGAAGTAAGATACTGGTATATTTCTGCTGCCTTACGCCTAGGGTGGCAACTGCCCAGAGCAAAGTGTCATAGACAGATGCTATTACTAGGGCCCCTTGGGCTTCCTGGCCCAGGCCAGAGATTGTCCCAAGAACTACTTCTCAACTCCTGCATCTCCACTTCTGGGCAATACTTGTTTTCTAGAATACCTGTCTCCAGGCTTTATGGCAAGGTCTGCTCCCTGGGACATGCCTCACCTAAGAGCAGGCCTAGATCCCATGTTGTCACTCAACATGTGACAGCCTTGGTATTGGTAGCCCTTCACTGATTCATATAGACACTGATGGCATGACTGTAGTGGGGGAAATATATGCACTACCTTCCTGAATATGAAAAGTACCATACCGATACACTTATAAACATATTAGTAAGTGGTTGGAGATTTCTAATTAGACATTGCAAAGATCAATTTGCAAAACTCTTACAGACGATACGCTTTCCTGGTATTTTCCCTTTCTTTCCGTCAGTGTTAGCATGGCTCCCTCATTCAAAGACTAAAATAAAACACAGGTATGCCCCCTGCTTTCTAACTATGTATTGTACTGCGAAATTATTGCCACCATTGCTGGGATACTGCTCTCCTTTGACTTGAGAATGTTGGTATCAAGGCACTAAGACTCAGCCCCAGGCATTTTTTTGAAGTAACCAGACATTCTACTTTGTCATAAGCCACTGTCTTGCTTGCTTTATCTTCCTATTATACTGTCATAATCAGAGAAAGTACTTTATGCTGTAATTCTTTCTTTTAATTTGTTTCATTAAACAGTTTTATTGAGGTGCAATTCACATACATAAAACATGCCTTGTTCAATGATTTTTAGTATATTCTCAAAGTGGTGCAACTATGATCACAATGTAATTTTAGAATATTTTTATCACCCCAAAATGAAACCCCAGACTCACTAACAGTCGCTCCCCATTCGCCTTCCTTGCCCACATTGCACACATCACCTGTCTCATCAAGTTCTTGGCAACCACTAATATATTTTCTGTCTACAGATTTGCCTATTCTGGACATTTCATATAAATGGAATCACACAGTGTTATCTTTTGAACTGATATCCTTCACTTAGTGTAATGTTTAAGGGTCACTCATATTGCAGAGCCCTTGTTAGGATTTCTCTCTTGTTAGGACCCAATAGTACCCTACTATACGAATATACCATATTATACTTATCCATTTGTCAGTTGATAGACAGTTTCTTTAGTCAACTTCTATGCTTCTATGAATAATGCTGTTATGAATATTAATGTTTTCTTTTTTAAGCAAAGAAGAATTTCATATATCTTTATGATGAAAGTTAGTTTTACAACTTGGAGCAAGGCCCTCACCAAATTAGGCTACTACCTTCCCACAAAAGCTAGAATATTGGGATATTATATTTCTTGATTATATTTTAAAGATATGGTTCCCAGATCCTTAAGAAAGTCACTAAAAATATTGATGTCTTGTTCCAGAACAGATTTCCCTTCCCTTAATCCAAACTTTTTTTTCTCATCCATTTTTCTATCTAAGCAAATAGCAGTATTACCCACCTAATTTCTCAAGAGTTAAGAATATTTCTTATGAGATTTTGTGCTGAAATAGTTTTTAATTTTCCTTGGGTATGTAAATAGAAGTGAAATTGTTGAGGCATAAGGTAACTCTATATTTAACTGCCAGACTGTTTTTCATGGCTATATCTTAAAATACTATCAGCAGTGTATGAGGGCTCCAATTTCTCCATATTATTTCAAACATCTGTTAATATCCGTCTTATTATAATAGTCATAGTGGGTGTAAAGTGGTACCTTGCTATTTAATTTGCATTTCCTTAATGACTGATGATATTGAGCATCTTTTCATAGGTTTATTTGCCATATATATGTCTTCTTTGGTGAGGTATCCCAATTTTTTACTCATTTTAAAGTTAGGTTATTTGTTTTCATATTGTTGAGTCTTAAGAAGTATCTGTATATTTTGGGACAAGTCCTTTATCAGGCATATGTTTTACAAACATATTTTGCCATTCTATGGCTTATCTTGTGATTTTCCTGCATTTTTGAAGAGTTTTGCTAGTTATATAATTGTTGAATGACAGTCTTTCTCCTTCAAGATTTTGAAACTCTTATCTGTCTTCTAACCTCCATGGTTTCTGATGAGAAATCATCAGGTTCATCAGGTTGACTCTGCTATGGATAGGTATGGTTCTCTGAGTTCATTGTAGTTTCTTGAGCTTCTTCTGGTTATTATGTTTTCCAATAATTTTGGCCTTATTTCTTCACTTTTCTGGAACTTCATTAAATTTATATTGGTTATTTTCATGATGTGTCACAGGTGTATGAGTTCCTACATATTTTTCTCTATTCAGGCTTCATTTTTATTTCTTTTATGGGATAATCTTTACTGGCCTATCTTCAATTCTGCTGATATTTTCTTCAGTCTCCTCAAATCTGTTGTTTGTAGCTGGCTAGTGACTTATTTCAGTCATTGTACTTTTCAACTCCAGAATTGTAATTATTTTTTTAATAATTTATATCGTTTTACAGATATTCTCTATTTAATGACATCTAGTTGTCAGAATTTCTTTGCCTTTAGTTCTTTGGATATTGGTTTATTTTAAATCTTTGAATGTATGTAAAATAGAAGACTTGAATTCTGTCTAGTACATCCAACATCTGGGAGTTTTCAAGGATTATTTCTATTGATGGTTTTTATTCCCATGTATGTGATGTGATTTGCTATTTCTTTGCAGGTTTTGTAATTTTTCACTGAAAACCAGACATTTTAGATAATGTAACAACTCCAGTATCAGAACCCTGTCTCCACTCCAGAGGTGGTAGTTGTTCCTGGATTTTTTTTTCCTTGTTTTTCTTCTTGTTTATTTCCTTAGTGATTCTTCCAGACTAATTTGTAAATCTGTATTCCACACAGTGTGTAGACAGAGTTCTCTGCTAGCCTTTTGTTGTTGTTGTTGTTTCAAGCCTGGTATCCTAGGGTTCACATTAGTTTCATTATAATTTAGTGGTTAGCAATGATCAGTCAGAATGTTTCCTTAAATGCCTTGCCTGCATTTTTTTTCTACCTCTGCCAAGGAGATCTGTGTGTGAAAGCATGATTTTAAACTTTTAAAAATTTACAAGAGAGTCTTAGCTTTAATTTTCTGTTTGCACTATTCCCCAAGCCAAAGGTGAGAGACTGGGGCTTTCTCCTTCCCTAGGTCTTTCCTGGGCATGCACACGGCACTTTCCCTGTGTGCAACATTCTTATAGATCCCTAAGAATCTGTTGGAGTTTTTCAAATTTCCCTGTCTTGCTTTAATTTTTGGGTGGTGGGGAGGGTGGTTTTTTTCTTTGCACTAATTGATATCACAAACTTAGGCAGATGTAACATCATCAGAAGATTTCCATTTTTTTCTGTCATGCTTTGGTGATACAGTTTCTTAAATTTATTTTTTTAGGTGAACTGAGCTCTGAGTCATATCAAATAGCCAACAACACTTTGGGGATTAAATTTTTCAAATACTACTAATTTTGATATAATATTGGTGGTGCTCTTGATATAAAGTCTTTACCTTTCCATTCATTGTGAGCCTGCACATCTTTCACAACTATCATACTACTAAGGTGGCAGGGAGGTAGAGAGAAAGGGAATAATATCAGGCTGATATGTATAGGCTCTGTTGTCTTTCTGAGTTTCAGAAGTTTCTTTTTGATAGACAATTTTCAATTTTTTTCTATGACTTTGGTTAATTTATAATATTCTTCAATGGTTGATTTTATTTGCTTTGCCAATATTTTCACTTCTGTTGTGGTAAAGTGGCCATTGAGATCCTTACTCCACCACTCCAATATGGTTCTCCCTATGGCAAATTCTAACAATAATAAATATAGAAATGATTGATGAATTTACTAATGCAAAATTGTTGAAGTTCACTATGTGAGACATACAAGAAAAATACCAAAAGAGAGAAAACAAATGGGAATGGGAGGTCTCCCTAAATGATTCAAAATTACCCCAAAACAAAAGTTTCTGTGTCCTGCCCAGAACTTTGGAAGGATTCCTACAAGTAGGGGCCCCTTGACTTTTAGAACATTGTTTGGCACATAATTACAGTTATAGGTGACAGCAATATGATGATGTGGCGATAGTGGTATTGGGGAATTTGATGATCACTGCGATGATAAGGATGATCATGACCATGACTGTGATATTGATGATGATGATATATAAGAGGAGGCAAAGAAGAGAATTTAGTGGCTAAGTGAGATACTAAAACTTTTCTTGCAATTTACTTTCTCTCTGAAATCCCAACTACCATTGTTATTTCAAGCTATTGAATGAATCTTTGGAAGACTATAGTGAACCTAAATGCAAATATGTTTTATTGAAGGTATTACATATAAATTTAGCAACACATTAGAATTGATTTATTTGTGGAAGGAAGGATACAATGTGAGGCCTTCTGAATTAGAAATAAACATGGACGTTTCATAAAAGAAGTCAGGTAGAATAAAATTTAGAGAAGACTGGGTTTGTTCTGTAGCTTTATCAAAGATGAACTGTGTGGAACTGGGTAAGTTATTTAACATTACAGTGCTCAGATCAATCCACAACAGGATTAAGATTAAATGGAAAATGTAGATAAAAGTCCTATTGAGCCTATTGGTGTGCAATAAATAGAAGTCATTCATTCATTCATTCATTTATTTGTTTGAGAGAGAAAGTACCAAGGGGAGGAAGGGAGAGAGAGAATCTCAAGTCGACTCAGCACTGAGCAGAGAGCCTGAGGTGGGGCTGCATCTCATCACCCTAAAATCGTGACCTGACTTGAATTCAAGAATGAGATGCTTAACTGACTGAACCTCCTGGGTGCCCCAAACAAAGTATTTTCTAATTTTCAAAGCTAGAAAACAATATAAAAAAAAGATAAGACAAAGATTGTAATCTTTACAGACCTTTCCTATTAACTGTTGCTTTGTTGTTTCACTAAGAAAAAGGTTTTTTTTTTCCCATAAATTCTAGCCTAATACTTAAATTATCAGTTCAGTATAATATTTACTACAGTATCTTACAGGAATCAAAATCCTTTCCATAACCATATATTCCTTGGGAAATATCTGATCAATGTATTTCTCACTTGGCATGTTTGATCTGTTCATTGTGAATATGAAAATTATTTTTCCTCACTTCACAATAAAATATACAAAATTAGGCTTTTGATTAAATAATCTGACCAATCAGCTTATTATATTTAATAGTTAACATATGAAATAATCAATAACTCATGTACCAGACATTCATTACTTCAGTGGCTGGTCAAGTTTGTCATGAAGGTTATAGTTCCTTCTAACACAGATTTAACAAACAACAATATTTCACAATTAGGTAGCATTTAACTCATAAAAAATTTCACTCTGTAATTTCTAATTTTCAAACCATGAGTATTTTTCTCTTTTTCATAGTTTCAAGTTTTCTTTTAAGACAATTTGGTTCCCATAGGAGGAAAAACGGAAGGTTGTAGTGAGAAATCATCAGGCCATGTAGAAAAACAGAGTCCTACCATACCTTTAATAATCAGCTATTGTTGTGCTATTTAAGCTCATCTAGAGATTAGAAAATGAAGGACAACATTCTAGTTATTTTTATATAGTAAGTATAATAATGACACACAACCTGATAAAGGATGCACAAGAAAAGCAAATCTCACTTAACAAATACTGATGCAAAACTTCAAATAAATTATTATTATTTTTTAAAGATTTTATTTATTTGACAGAGAGAAACAAAGCCAGAGAGGGAACACAAGCAGAGAGAGTGAGAGAGGGAGAAGCAGGCTTCCCACAGAGCAGAGAGCCCCATGTGGGGCTCAGTCCCGGTACTCTGGGATCATGACCTGAGCTGAAGGCAGAGGCTTAACCACTGAGCAACCCAGGTGCCCCCAAATAATTAATAAACAGCCTCAATCAGAATATTATTTTAAATACATATAACCTAATGAGATTAATGAGAAAGAAAGAGTGGAAATTCATGAATATAATCCATCTGATGTTCATCTCCATAGAAGGCAAAGACAATTGATAAAATGTACCATGTGTTTATGTAAAAAAAATCAATAAAGGAGAAGTTAAATGATATTTCATATATATGTATAAGTGTATATATATATATGTATATAAATAGTGTATGTACATTACCAGAAGCCAATAACTTAATTAAAAGGTAAATACTAGAAACTTTCCTTTTCTTTTAAAACAAGTAAATGTCCATTGTCTTCACTATTATTTGTCATTGTATTGGATACATTAGCCAAAATATTTCTATCAAAATAAATAAATAAAATAATAAAAGGCACATAAATTAGAAAGAAAATATGGTTTTGCATTCAGAAAACAGAGAATATGGAAAAATTAACACAAATGATTTTTAGCTATCATAAAATAGCCATTATGAGAACAAAATTGTAAAATTCTATAATAGGCAGTCCAGAAGTTATGATGAAACAAAACAAACCAAATAAAAAACCAAACCAAGACATGCCATGTTCTTGCATAGGGAGACTCAACAATGTAAGTGTGTTGAATTTATACAAGTTAAATATGTACATTTGATATGATCTCAATTAAGACCATTAGCTTCTTTCTTTTTTTCCCCCTATTTCCAGACAAGTTATTTATCAGTTTTACTTGAAATAATAATTAAATGAGAATTACCAGGAGACATGCAATGAGGGGAATCAGTTTTTCTTTTTTTAAAGACTAGTTAATATTATTATAAAGACCACTAAATACAAGTTTGGATTGGTACATAACAGCCCAAGGGAACAAGATAAGTGAGTTTCTCTTGGAATTAGTATATGATAAAGGCAGCAACTTAGATTAGTGGGAGGAAAGAGTTTATGATATGTGGAATCCATATAAGAAAAACATAAATTGGTTGCATTCTTATACCATACATCAGGATAAACTCAAAAAGGATCAGAGACCCAACTGTGGAAAAACAAAAACAAAACAACACAAAACAAAACCAAATACTAGAAGAGAAATAGGAATACAACCTTTTACAACTCTGGATTTTAAAAAAGCTTCCTAATAATGACTCAAAATCTAAAAGCAATTAAAAACATATTTATAAAATTGGTAATATAAAAATTATTTAGCAATCAAGAGCAAAAAGTATTCTTAAAGTATAAACAACAAATGACAAATTGAGAAAAATCTGGTTAATATATCAGAATCAATGGTCTAGTTATACTGATAAAAAATTACAAATAGGGAAAATGAGACCAAAAATCTGAGAGTAAAATCTGTGAATAAATAGTTAACAATAAAAATGGACCATAATTTGATAAAGACCAAGCCTCATTCCAAAAAATAGAAAGAACTAGAGGGTGTTGGGAGCCAACAAATTGTACTAAAAATTGATAAATAAAGGGCAATATGTATTTTTGTGGGTGCTCTCTAAGGACTGAATTTATGAGAAATAAATGCTGATTAGGGAAAGTGATTTTTTACAGACAAACCACAGCTAATGAATGTAGGGGGAAATGGTGTGATTAAATTATGCCTCTGCAGCATCTGAGGGATCTGGAAGTCTGTCTTAACATCACTAAAGGACAAGCTGACATTATGTTCCTTCTAAGCCATGATGTAATCAAAATTACACAGGACTGCCTATGCAGTGTTCTAGTACTAAGACTCTAAAGTTAACTATCAGTTTGCAAGAAACGTGGGGAATACACGACACCATGAAAATACAATCAGCCAAATCTAGGATGTGTGCAACTTGACAGGCAAGATGGATTCATTTCTGTCCAAATAAATAAATGATTAAAAGAGACTTGAAATAAATATCAACCAAATGTGCTGTGTAGATCTTGACTGATACTGATTTAAAATGATAGTAAAAAAAATCTGGAGAAACTGGTCTTAGGTTGAATGTTCTATGATATTAAGGAATCACTATTAACTTTGTGTGATAATGACACTTGATTAGCAGAAGTGCATATCTGTTAGAGGCACCTAAGATATTCTTTAACAAATGTGAAAGGAGACATTCTACGCTGAAAGAGCAAAATGTTGATGTCAGGTAATTATAACATGGGGTTTCATGGCACTCTTTTCCTTATTGAAAATAAAAAGAGAAAATGTTCACACAATTTACAAACAATAGCTTATATTTAGCCAATAAAATAGCCACTGGGAGCTTAAAAGTTTTATCAAAGTGAAAATATATGGACATGTCAAAAACAGCAATACCAGCAACCCTGTAGCCTGGATTGAGACTCTGCCTTTTATATGCTCTAAGACTTTGATCCCATTAAGGGAGAGACTTCCCAGGTCTTAGGCTCATTATTTGTGAAATGTGAAGAAGGTGGATGGGAATCTAACTCCTAAAAGTGTTGTGGCACTGGGGACTGCACATATTACATGTTATGGAGTGAATGTTTGTGTCCCTAACACCCCACCATATTATATGCTGAAGCTCTACCCCCGAATGTGTCTGGGAATCTGGAGGTGGGACCTTTGGAAGGTAACTAGTTTATGAAGGTGGAGCTCTTGTGATGGGATTACTTTCTTTATAAGAAGAGATACCAGAAAGATGATTACTCTTTTTGTCACATAAGGACATGGCAGGGAGATGTGTAGATCAGGAAGTGGGCCATCAGGAGACACTGAATTTGAGACTTTGATTTTGGACTTCCTGCTTCCAGAACAGTAAGAAATATGTTTGTTGTTTAAGCTGCCCATTTTATGGAATTTTGTAATAGAAGCCCAAACTGACTAAGAGATTACATGAAGTGTTCAGCAATGTTCCAGGCCATGGTAATTACTTAATTAATGTCAGCTGTAGTTTTTATTGTAGTGCCAAATATAAAATAAAATTTCATCCCTCATTCAAAATACTGCATTGAAAATTTATTCCATTTTTGTGTTGAGCTGTCCAGAATACTCTCCATTATGGGATTCCACTCCTCGGTGGCTAACAGAGGGAGGGTGTCTAGCTATGCCAACTGTCATCATGTTTGACCTTGGAGGATGCTCTCCTGCATGCTTCTCTGGGTCCCTCTTCTTGTGCTTTCATCTTAGGATACAATGGGTCAAGAGGAAACAGCCTAAGAGAAAAATCACACTCTGCACAGCTTCTTGTCTAGAGAAAAGTGATATTTGTTTTGAATGATGAGAGTTAAGTGGTAGCTTCCTTATCTGTTGCATTTGACCTGCTTTGAGAAATGTTTAGAGGTGAAAGAGGACTCCATTGATTTAAAAGATGCAATAGGGGCGCCTGGGTGGCTCAGTTGGTTAAGCGACTGCCTTCAGCTCAGGTCATGATCCCGGCGACCCGGGATCAAGCCCCACATCGGGCTCCCTGCTCGGCAGGAAGCCTGCTTCTCCCTCTCTCATTCACCTTGCTTGTGTTCCCGCTCTGGCTGTGTTTCTCTCTGTCAAATAAATAAAATCTTAAGAAAAAAAAAAGGATGCAATAAGAAGCTGTTTTTAAATTTATTTTTGTTTCTAAGCAAGAAAAAATAAATTCCACTTTGGCAATTGTGATTAATTTCTTATCTATGGTTGTTAATGTAGCCAACTATAATAATAACTTTCCTGATGCTAGGGGAAAAAACGTTATTTTCTCAATCCAAATGTCACAAAAGTGCTCCAGAGATTGGAGTCAGCTTCAGACATCAATGGCAAGTTTATTACTGTCAGGATAGGAAGGCACAGAGATTAAGAGATATTGTAAAGGCCACTGCATAGTCTAGGGGCTGTTGGATAGTGTAGGGGTTACTGGACATTGTAGGGTCTACTGGGTAATGTAGGGACTACAGGATGTTGAGTAGCCCACTGGATATTATAGAGTCTACTGAGTATTGTAGGGCCTACTGCCAGGTCGCAAAACTATGTCCACTGTTTAAAAATCATTCCAGATTCTTCCTCAAAATTTTTCATTCAGAGATTTCTCAACTCAGTGTAGTTCAACATTCAGTGGCTATTTATTTATTTTTATTATTTTTTTAAAGACTTTATTTATTTGACAGAGAGAAACACAGCCAGAGAGGGAACACAAGCAGGGGGAGTGAGAGAGGGAGAAGCAGGCTTCCCACCAAGCAGGGAGTGAGATGTGGGACTCTATCCCCGGACTCCAAGATTATGACCTGAGCTGAAGGCAGACACTTAATGACTGAGCCACCCCAGGTACACCTTGAATATATATTTTTTTTAAGGAAGATATGTGTATAACCAATAAGCACATGAAAAGATGCTCAACGTCATTAGTCATTAGAGAAATGAAAATCAAAACTAACATGAGATACTGCTTCACATGTACTAGGGTGGGTACAATTTAAAAGAGAGAGATAAAAAGCAGTAAGCATTTGAGGGTATATGGAAGAATTGGAACCTGTTGGTAGGAATGTAAAATGGGACTTCTATGGAAAACAATTCAACAGTTCCTCAAAATGTCAACCATACCACTTCCCAATATGTACTCAAGACGTACCCAAGAGAAAAGAAACATGTTCACACTGAAACCTAGAAACTAATGTTCATAACAGCAATAGTCATAATAGTCCAAAAGTGGAAACAACCCAGTATTTACCAACAGATGAATGTAAAAATAAAATCACATATTGTATGATTCTACTTACAAAAATGTCTACAATGGGAAAATCTAGAGGGGCAGAAAATATTGAGACTTATGTAGGGCTGGCAGGGAGGATAATGGGGAGTACCTTCCTTAATGGGTCCAGGGTTTCATATGGGGTGATGAAAATGTTTTAAGTTAGGTAGTGATAATTACTGTGTTATTCTATGAACGTACTAAACACTGCTGTCATGTATACTATGAACTAGTGAATTTTAAGGTATACAAAATACAACTTAACAAAGTGGTTATTTTTAAAAGTCCAGGAGTGCCATAAAAATAGAGTTCTCAGACCTCCAATGACTGTTTGGGGGCACCAACGCATTTGTGAAACTGGCCCCTTTTTCATTAACAGACGGTAGGCTGCTTGTGAGAACAAATCTCAAATTCTAGTTATGAGAAGGGGCTGTGGATTTGGTGATACCAAAATTGAGTTCACTCATTGGGATGGGAGCAGGAGAGGGAAGTTTGTTGAGTGATGTAGTAAACACCTAATTTTCCATGAATAGCAGAGGAGCTGTCAGCTATTACTCTAACCTTTCACCTCATTTTCCTGAAAAGTTTCTAAAGTGCAAAGCTGCTCCTATCAACCCTAGAGAGAAGTTCAGGGGTGGTGCATGGACACAGGAACATATCTCAAGATGTGTGCACAGGTGTGAAGTGCAGGTACCTCTGACTCCAAACAGCTTCCTTTGCTGCATCCTAGATGTGGCCACCAATATGCCCATTGCCCCCTCCAAAGTGCTTGGGAGGTAGTGTGAAAAGGAGTAAGTATTGTCACATAGCATGCTTCTAATATTTTACTTTTGCAGATTTTCTTAGGATCCCTCCTTGGCGTTGGAAAGACCCTGGGCAAATGAGGGGTCAGGCAGTTGAAGCTTATCATCATCATTGTAATCTTCCCCTGGATCATTGTTAAAATTAAGATCCCTTCTCCACTTATAACAGTCATTAGAACAGTCATACAGAAAAAAACCCACACCATTGGAATTATGATTGAAATACCTTAATTATCAAATTAATCATGGAAGGCATCTTTGCAATAGCAAATCTTTCCTTTTAGGAATATATTCTTCTCTTGAAGGACTTATTTTAGGTTCTTCAATAGAATTTTGGTGATTTTCCTCACATATGTCTTATGCTATTAATGTTAAAAAATGTTCCTATGATGTATAATTTTGCTTTTACTTTCTTTTTGTCTAATAAAGAGGCATTTTTCATTTATATTTTTACATACCTTTTGACAATGCAAATAAAAGCTGTTAAATGTTATCTATTTATTCTGTATCGAGCCCATTTCAAAACTTCTATTAATTTTAATCATTACAGTTACATGCATTATTTTTTCAAGATATATGATCATTTCATTTGAAAATGATAATATTGACTTTTCCAATATTCATGATATTTATTTTTATTTTTTTCATATGATTCGCTGAAACAGTGATAACATCCCTGATGCTTGCTTTGTGTCTGGCACCTGGTATTTCTCCCTGTAATGCATGCTTAGTGGTTTTTTTTGCTTGTTTTGTTTTGTTTTTTAAAGATTTTATTTATTTATTTGACAGAGAGAGAGATCACAAGTAGGCATAGAGGCAGGGAGAGAGAGAAGAGGAAGCAGGCTCCCCACTGAGCAGAGAGACCTATGTGGGCCTTGATCCCAGGACCCTGAGATCATGACCTGAGCTGAAGGCAGAGGCTTTAACCCACTGAGCCACCTGGGTGTCCCATGCTTAGTGTTTTAATTGAATCTTTTTTTTTTTTTTTTTTTTTTTTTTTAGTTTTTAACATGTTCATTTAATAAATTATTTTCAGAGACATTCCAATGTAGCACCATCACATTACTGAAATAAGTTCTAATCAGTTGTATTGCTCAATTTAAAAAAAATTGCTGAATTAAACTTGTTGGTAAATTGTTTAGAATCTTTACAGGTCTAGTAAAATGTAACATTGTGATGCACTACATTTTAACACAAACTTAACTTGAAAATCCTCTATTCATGTGATAGCAGAAGTAACATTGTAATAAAACATGATTCCGATGTTGCAATTTTAATTAGAATCAAAATTTTTTCAAGTTTGCTAGAATTCATCTCTAATACTATATACATATATATATATATATATATATATATATATATGTTCTTAAAGATAACCTATTTATTGAAGGAAACTGAGAAGAACATATGTCAAAAGTACCCAACCTGATGGATTTACAAAACTTAATGTGCTCATATATCCAGTGTTCTAGTCAGGAGACAGGATATTGCATATCCCCCAAATTTCTGATAACTCTCAAGACTAATTCATCACATGGGAAACTAAAATCTTTATTACTACATTAGCTACCTCATAGTCCTAGTGCATCAATAACCCACACCCACCCTCTAACCTGGGCTTCCCTTTACCACCTCTATTAATTGCTTTACCTGTTGGAATTGTAACCAACATCCTGTCTCTGACACCACTGATTAATTTCTCCTGTCTTTGTTCTTCCAGTGAGAGGAGTTAGTATGTTCACCTTTGTGTCTGGCTTCTTTTCCATACTTTTAAAATAGTAGCTCTTTGTGAATCATTCACTTTTTTTTCAGTTATTGGCTCTTTAGTGTTTTCTAATTCTAGGACCAATTTTAGCCTTTTATTCTTTGCTAGAAAATTATGCATAATTCCCCCATTTTCAAATATTTTTTTAAATTTCTCATATATTTCTTTTATGGTTTTGAATAAATATGATTTATGTATTCTTTCATAATTTTATATGTCTTTGTTTCTTGGATCTGTACTGAATTTGTTGTGGTTAGTTCCTTTCACTTAGTTTTCTTCCAAACTCAGAGCCTGGCTGATTGGTTGTTCTACTCTTTGTTTCAATTTTATTAGGTACCTGACACCACTCTCAGTAGTACAGAAACAGCAAGGAATGTGCCAAACTATCTGTTTTCCTGGGCTTCTGTTCTCTGGGGAATGAGACAATAAGTATATAGAGGTAGATGCGATGAGAGACCAAGAGTGACAGGAAGGCTTGGGATGTGAGATAATCAGAAAGGAGGTGAAGAGATGCTGGAGAAACTTTGAGGTTGCAGTCAGCATTAGGGATGTGAACAAGGAAAGGCAAGCACGGTGTGGTTCAGAAAGAATGGAAAAGAGCATGGCAAGATCAATGAGCTTAGAGGGAGGGGGTGGGGGATGGGAGAGCCTGGTGGTGGGTACTGGGGACACCTAAAGTGTGGAGCACTGGGTGTGGGGAATGGGGAATGAATCTTGGAACACTGGGAAAAAAAATTTAAGTAACAATAAAAAAAAAAAAAAAGAACAAAGAACCCATTCACAGCCCTTTTCCCCTGACCCATCTCTTGTCCAACTGTCCCTCAAGACTTAGCTGAAGGTTTCTCTCCTCTGTAAAGTTTATTTTGATTCTCCAAGAAACATTTTTACCTATGCTGTTGTCCATACCCCCATGATAACAAATGTCTTAATGTATTATAATGGTCTTCCTGGTAGACTATAGATAAGTTCATGGAGGCAGAAACCTTGACTTATCTGTGTAAGCCTAGGAGCATTTAAACATCAGGTTTAAACACAAGATAGATGTTTTGTCAATATTGTTTAATGAGTGAATTTGTCCAGGCTCTAGGATGAAATGAGAAAATATATTATCTTTGCAAAACAGAAAAAAAAAAAAAGATCAATGAGCAGATGCTAATAGGGAGAAATGGCTGGAGGAGCAGCCAATGGCCAGTGAACATGACAGAAAATGACCTAATTAATTAACAGTTAGGGAAATGAAAATAAAAGCAACAATTGAGATTCACTTTTCTCATGAGATAGGTGATATATATATATCTTAAAGCAAGTTATTGGGGCGCCTGGGTGGCTCAGTTGGTTAAGCGACTGCATTCGGCTCAGGTCATGATCCTGGAGTCCTGGGATCGAACCCCACATCGGGCTCCCTGTTCTGCAGGAAGCCTGCTTCTCCCTCTCTCACTCCCCCTGCTTGTGTTCCCCCTCTGGCTGTGTTTCTCTCTGTCAAATAAATAAAATTTAAAAAAAAAATCTAAAAAAGCAACTTACGAAAATAGATATCATAACACCCAGTGCTGATAAAAGTGGCTTAAAAAAAGTCTTACACAATATTAATTAATATAAAATCATAAAATGAAATGTGGCTCTATGTTTTAAAGTAGCAAATGTCATAAATTTTGACATGTGAGTTTGTTTGATAGAAATTCAGCCCCAGAAAACAAATAATAATAGTAATAAAATTCAAACAAAATAGATACACACAAATATTTATTACCATGCTGCTTTTTAAAGATGGAAAAATTATGTTCCATCTATGCTCTTGATTACAATAAAACCATTAAAAGAAGGAGGTAATACAACATGCACTGAGTTGGAAGTATGCCCACAACTCGTTAAAAAAACACAAGATCCAGAAAGATATGTTGAGTATGTTTATCTTGAAAAAAGAGGTGTGTGTACATGTGTGTACTCATGTACATATGTTTCCATGAGCAAACATAAACATATGGGACAAGCCCATGATGTGCTAACCATGGTTCAGTGTCAAGCAGAGATACGGGTTGCCATCAGGAGGGGTGGAAAGACTTTTACTTTAATTTAGACATTGTTTGAATTATTGCCTCATACGACTTATCACAAAAAAAATCTTCCTAGAAATAATATTTTTTTCTATCTTTGTGAAACAATATGAAAAACCAGAAACTAAAAATATATAAAATGTTCTATTTGAGGAAATAGTGGGCACAATTACTGACAGTGGCAATATATTTAAATATTTTTGTGGTTATATTATTGTAGTACCTAAATTTATCTGATGATAAATGCTTTGTTACTAAACTCAAATATTCATGGATACATTTACAACTCCAGAAGTATGGACTCTGAGCAATTATAATAGTAGTGACACAGTCTAATTTTAGAGAATGGACTGTCAGATTTTTAGACTCCCCATGATTCAGCAAACCATGGTCCCCTTCCCCTCACTTCCCCCCAAACAGAAAAAAAGCAATACAAGATAAATGCAGAAAACATGTCAGCTATACTCTTTGATAATAATGAAAACTACACTTGATAACAAAAAAGAAAAAAAGGGAGAGAAAAACTGAATATTGGACAGTGAATATCAGTCTGAGGAATTTAGTTAAAATTTGAAGGAAGCTTGTATCCATGAAACTGTAAGGGACTGTCCAGAGGCCCATGTTCAAATTATAATCCTGATTGTTAAATTTCATATGCTAATTGTAATTTGTTTTCCAGTTTATTTTTTTGTGGATGGTGACATGTTTTGGATGATGATATCCTTGAAAGGGTTTTTCCCTTCTTTTTGGAAAACTCCCACATTATCACCTATGTCACACGAAGTACACAGGCTGACCATCGCCCACAAAATGCATATGCTCTCATTGAAGCTCTAGGTACTCACCACAGATATAAGGATGCAAGACTGAGGCAAAGGGAGAACAAACCAATCATACCACCTTATGCACTGCCATGAAATAAATAAAATCCTTTAAAAAAAGAAAAAAAGAAAAAGATGGGGGAGAGAAAAACCACTACCATATAGGAACTGACTTGAAGACTCCTTGTCCCACCATGAGAATAGAAAAAGAAAGTCCTGTAATATTTTTACACTAACACATTTTCAATAGCTATCATATATTCTATCTAAAAACTGTTGAAACAGAGGGCAAAGAACAACCAGTTTTTGATATTCAGGAATGTGTTATAGGGAAGGATGCATGCCTGGAGAACACAGAGAAGGAAAGAAAATCTTTTTTTTTTAAGATTTTATTTATTTATTTGAGAGAGCGAGAGAGCATGCAGAAGCAGGGGGGGCAACAGGCAGAGGGAGAAACAGGTTCCTTGCTGATCTGGGAGCCCAATGAGCGGCTCCGTCCCTGGATTCTGGGATCATGACTTAAGCTGAAGGCAGATGCTTAACTAATGGAGCCACCCAGGTGCCCCAGGAAGGAAAATCTTATGAGAGGATGTTGATGGATACAGCTATGAGAACATGAAAATAATGGGTATGGAATGCTGGAGCCAGAAAAGAGGGGCAGAAACATGCTAGAGATAGGGCAGTCAGAGAAAACAAGTTCGTGGGGATGTGAAACTCACAGCATCCTTCTGGAGAACGATACTTCCTTGCCTGGGTGGCACAGAACCCAAGAGTTTGTCTAAAAAACTAAAAGTCCAAAAGATTGCACAGCCTAGACTCTCATCATTGCATCCTCTGTTACACATTATAATCGGCAATTTGCATCCATTTAGCTCAAATAAAAAATAACCTTTGGAAGATAAATCTAGATTTGGGTTATATTCTAACATGAGAAGAAAGTGAGCCCTGAAAAGGGCTCATTAAGATACTCATCTGAGAGGCACATTTAATTGAGGCCCAATCTCTGACCCAAAGGAACTACAAGGAATTGATTGCTTCTCAGCCAGAAAATGAAATTGAGCTTGCATTTCTTCAAATCATGAAGCAGCTATGGAAACCTCTCAAGACTTGATGAGCATGTGAATGTCCATAGGGATGCAATTTCAGGGAAAAAGCATTGTATTCCCAGTAACAGAGGTTATATTAAATTGGACAATTTCGACTGTTTCAATCAGGGTGAGAATTGGTTAGACAAATACATGTCAAAAAATACTATTATTGGGGCACCTGGGGGGCTCAGTGGTTAAGCCTCTGTCTTCAGCTCAGGTCATGATCCTGGAGTTCTGGGATTGAGCCCCACATCAGGCTCCCTACTTGACAGGAAGGCTGTTTCTCCTCTTCTCATTCCCACTGCTTGTGTTTCCTCTCTGGCTGTGTTTCTCTATGTCAAATGAATAAAATCTTTATTAAAAAAGTACTATTATTAAATGGTTCTGTGGTGCTTTCCACCAAATTTTAATGAAGATAAACAGAATAATTGTCGATGTGATTTACTAGGATAAAGCATTGTGATGAGTCATTTAGTTGTATTTGAAAAATAAGAGAAACATGTCTCCTATAAGTCACATTGCAGTGTGTTTGCCATGATTAGCATTTGCTTGCCCTGAAGATGCTACCTGGTCATGCCTAAGGCAGAGTATCCTGGTCAGTGTCCAACATGTGTCAGTAAAAAAGTCTGACAATATACCCATGCTCATGGAATTCACCACTCTTACTATATTTTCTACCATCCTGAAGCACTTTGCTTCACAGAATGATGGAATGGCCTCTTGAAGACTCAGATGAAGCATCAGGTAGATGGCAATACCTTGAAGGGCTAAGGCAAGATTCTTTAGGAGGTTGTATATGTTTTGAATCAGTATCCAATAAATGGTGCCATTTCTCTGATATCCAGGATTTATGACTTCAGAAATCTGAGGATGAAAAAGAGAGTGGCACCACTCATTATCTATGACTCACTAGCAAAATGTTTCACTAGCAAAATGTTTCCTTCCTGTCCCCTGACCAGAAGTCTTATTTTCAAAAAGTGTAATGTTTCTACCAGGAGACACAACAGTGTTTTCATTGAGCTGAAAGAAAAAGCTCCCACTCATTCACTTTGGATCTCTCATGCTTCTGAATCAATAAGAGGGGAAGACAGTTACTGTGTTGGCTGGGATGATTGATCCTGAATACTAAGAGGAGATTTGATAATACCACTCCATAATGGAGTTAAGGAAGACTATGTCTGGAATACAAGTGATTCCTCATGCCCTGTAGTTACAGTAAATAAAAAACTAAAACTCAATCCAAGCATGACTAGCAAAGACCCAGACTCTGGGAGTGAAGAATTGGTCATCTAGTTACGTAAAGGATCATAACCAACTGATGTGTTGCTTAAGGCAAAGGGAGTATAGAGTACATAGTAGAAGATACTTATAAATACCAGCTGTGAACACATGACCAGTTACAAAAAAGAGGGCTATAACTGTCACGAGCAATTGGCTTCTTTATTTCTTTACGAATATGTGCATACAAATATCTTTTTTTCTCTTTCTTGTTCCTGTATGTGACATAAAATATATTGACTTTATATCATAGTATTTAAGTATTTTTTTTTACATTATAGTATTTAAGTTCAAGGATATCAAGAAGAGTAAAGACTTATTTTCTTTTATGGGGAAAAAGTGTGTTCTGTTTGTAGGTAGGATATTTGTATTATGAAGCATTACATCATGATAGTTTTATCATGATACTTGTATCACGTTAGGAATTATGATTTGTCACTGTCTTTATTTGGAGATTAAGTATGGTTTATGATGATGTGCGTGGGTGCCATGATGACAAGGGGTGGACTTTTGAAGGTTAATTTTATGTGTAGACTTGACAGGGTTAAGGGAATAGATAGATGTTTAAAGAGATAGCTGGTTAAATGTTATCTCTGGGTGTGTTTGTGAGGGTGTTTCCAGGGTCAGGGTAGCATTTGAATTGGTGGAATCTTAAAGCAGATGGCCCTAGCCAATATGGACAGGCATCATTCAATCAGTTGAGGGTGTGAATAAAACAAAAAGCAGAGGAAGGGTGAATTTGTCCCCTTCCTTCTTTTTTCTTTTTTTTTTTTTCAATCTGTTGATCTGGGACATGTCCTTCTGTCTTTTGGGATTGGACTGGGATTTGCGTCATAAACTCCTGGATTCTCAGACCTTCAGACAGATTGAATTTCACCACCAGCTTTCCTGTCTCTTCAGCTTGCTTATGGCGGATCGTGGGAATTTGTAGCCTTCATAATCACATGAGCCAATTCCTACTACAAATTCCTTTTTACCCTATGTGTTCTGTTTCCCTGGAAAGTCCTAATAGAGATGGAGATTGAGATATAGTGGAGTATCAAGAGCAAAAGGACAAAGTAATGGAGTTTTGTTTCTGCACTTTCCTGGAAGTTCACAATAAAAGGAAAAAACACCTTTTCACCAGTCTTGCTTCTGCCTCCTTTGCCAGGCTGTATCCAGTAATATCCCAGGAGAGAGCCCCACAGCCCTGGATTCTAGAAGCTTGTTTTTCTAGACTTAGAGGAAGATTCTTCTGTTAGGTTCACACACACACACACACACACACACACACACACATTGATATACCACATGCATGCATTCAAATATACCCTATACACATACACACTTACATAATCACACATGACATGAATACACATACTTACCACACACAGACACCATGAGAACACAGTCATAATAAATGAAACACGGACTCACACTCATATACCCGTACACACACATACTCACCACACACACACATACACAAATAGTGGAAGATTAGAAGAGAGGTATGAACACACAGAATGTTCTGTAGCTGCTTACACTGATTTATTTTCTTGGATTGTTTATCATTCCACCTTTCGCCAGCTAGGATAATGGTGATAACCAGGAATATTAGTAGTCTTTTTACTTAAAAGGACCTTAAAAATTTAAGATTCCACTAAAAGAGAAAGACTCCAATGAAGTAAATTATTTTTTGCCAGTTTTAGAACTCAGGCACAGCATTATTAAAATGATAATCAAAAATGATACTAAACAATCACTAGATGCTACAGTAAGTGAGAATGATGCCTATGCTTATTGATGTCAAAGAGAATGCACTTAGAGCTAACTGCCTGAAGAGAGAAAGAAAAGATTAATAATGACCATGTAACATTCCAGGTTTACAGTTTATACAATATGTAATATAGAATTGGATGAACTCATTATTGCTTCCTGCAGGTGTTACTGTTTGCAATTTTTCACTTTGTCAACATACAAATAGTTTGATGTGAAAGCTGCTTTGCAAGAAGCAAAACTTTTCCAAATGTGGATAAGGATTATTTGCTAAGAACTGAAACACATGAATGGAGGAATAGATAGATAGATCATAATACAATATCAACTTGACCATTATGGTCTGAAATCCAGCTAAATAACAGAGTCTGTTGCATGGGTCAGTGTCCTCCTAGTGTGAAAGAAACATGATTATATCAGCAGCACTAGGTGCCTGCATGGTGGCAGCATCACTGAGCCATGTGGAACCTTGAGCAATTGAATCATGTCATTGCCTCTGCTTCAGAAATATTAATACCAATGTTACCAGTGTGATCACCCTTTCAAAAGTTCTTCATTTCTGAGGTAAAGTTATTAGAAATACATTACTCAATTTTTCTATTTTTTAGTTGCCTACTACAAAAATTCCCATGAAGCCTTACAAATATCTAGATAAGGTATGCCACACAATAATTTTTCTCTTATTTTTATTCAGGGCCAGGGACAGTGTTTATGTCTATTTCATATTAAATATGTTTAATTTTCCAAAAATGCTCAAGAAAGTGTTGTTATTCTTTTTTTAAATATCCAAGTTTTTTAAATTTTTATTTTAATTTTTATTTTTTAAAGATTTTATTTATTTATTTGACAGAGAGAGAGATAACGAGTAGGCAGAAAAGTGGTCAGAGAGAGAGAGGAGGAAGCAGGCCCCCTGCTGAGCAGAGAGCCGGATGCAGTCCTTGATCCCAGGACCCTGAAATCATGATCTGAGCTGAAGGCAGAGGCTTTAACCCACTGAGCCACCCAGGCACCAGTTCTGTGTTATTCTTATGAAAACATTATGGGCATAATGAAAGGCTCATCTAAATATGGACACACTACAGCTACATAGACAAAAGTCCATCCCCCAAATGACCTTCTGTAGAAGGTTTTTACTGTAATTATTGCATGACCTGTCAACATGACAGCCATCTGTATGGACATATCACTTTTAATGCAGGATTTGAATAAACTGAAGAATTCTGGAGCTTTATGACAAGACTGTAGAGTGAAGTACACAGACATATCCATGAAACAGAAGGAATAGTGTGAGAAAAGGAAATAGAAGCAAATGGGGTTGGAAGACAAGCAGAGTGAAGGAAGAGTTAAGAATAAGGTGAGTGTTTCTTAAAAGAAGATGTCCAAACATTTAACAGGTGCATGAAAAATGTTTTCAATAATACTAATCATCAGGGAAATGTAAATAAAAATGACAAGGAAGTGTCACCTCACACCTGTTAGAATGGATATCATTGTACTTCTTGGAAAGATGGTGTAGGAAGACCCTAAGCTCACCTCATCCTATGGATGCAACTAGATAACACTCTTATCAGTGTAAATAACCCAGAAAATTACCTGAAGCCTGGAAGAGCAAACTTCATAACTAAAGGTAGGGAAGAGGCCATTTGAAGAGGGTAGGAAGGGCAGGGACACGATGGAGAGCTAAAGAGAATCTTGGGACTTCCAGGGTAGAGGGGGAGAAATGAATGTGGAGATCAAGATTTGTGAACACTGGGTGCCCCACCCACCTGTGCTATGTGGTTTCACTCTGGCTGGCCTGTTCTTGGCAAAGCTTGTGCCCTCTAGCAAAGGACCAGAGCCTCTTTGTAAAAGTGCATTTGCCACCCACTACTTTTTTCCTCCACCCAGTACCTTCAAGAAAGGAGACAAAGATGAGTTTCCTAACACAAAGACATAACAAAAAAGAGTTAGACAGGGCACCTAGGTGGCTCAGAGGGTTAAGCCTTTGCCTTCGGCTCAGGTCATGATCTCAGGATCCTGGGATTGAGTCCCACGTCGGGCTCTCTGCTCTGTGGGGAGCCTGCTTTCCCCCTTTTCTCTGCCTGCCTCTCTGCCTATTTGTGATCTCTCTCTGTGTCAAATAAATAAATAAAATATTTTTAAAAATAGAGGAAAATGTCTCAAATGAAAGAACAGGTCAAAATTACAGCAAGAGACCTAAGCAAAGTGGAGATAAGTAGTATGCCAGATACAGAATTTAAAGTAATGATCATAGAGATACTCACTAGACTTGAGAAAAGAGTGCAGGGCATCAGTGAGACCCTTAGTAAAGAGATAAAAAAAAATCAGAGAGGAAGAAAACTAAACGAAATTAAAAATACACTGAATAGAATAAATAGACTGGAGGAAGCAGAGGAATAAATTAGCAACCTGGAATACAGAGTAATGGAAAGCACTGAAGCTGAGCAGGTGAGAGGAAAAAAAGTTATGCAAAATGTGGTAAACTTAGGAAACTCAGTGACTCCATCATGCGTAATAATAATATGCACATTATAGGGATCCCAAGAGAAGAAGAAAGAAAAAGGAGCAGAAAGTTTATTTGAAGAAATAGTGTAAACTTCCTATATCTGGGAAAGTAAACAGAAATTCAGTTCCAGGAGTCACAGAGATTCCCAGATGAAATCATCCCCAGGAGGTCACAACCAACACACATAATAATTAAAAATGGCAAAAACAGTGGTAGACAAATAATTTTAAAAGCAATAATAGAAAAGAAGACAGTTACATACAAGGGAAATTCTGTAAGGCTATCAGCTGATTTTTTCAACTAAAACTTTGCAGACCAGAAAGGAGGGACATGATGGTGTGTCTGGGTACCTTACTTGGTTAAGCGTCCAACTCTTGGTTTTAGCTGAGGTCATGATCTCTTTTAATTTTTTTTCTTTTTTAAGATTATTTATTTATTTATTTGACAGAGAGACACAACTATAGAGGGAACACAAGCAGGGGGAGTGAGAGAGGGAGAAGCAGACTTCCTGCTGAGCAGGGAGCCTGACACAGGGCTTGATCCTGGGTTCCTGGGATCATGACCTGAGCTGAAGTCAGACGCTTAATGACTGAGCCACCATGCCACCCCAGTCATGATTTTTTGAGTTGTGAGATCAAGCCCTAAGTTGGATCCATGCTCAGGCGGGAGTCTGCTTGAAGATGTTTCCCCTCTACCCCTCTCTCTACTCTCTCTCTCTCTGCTTGTCAAATAAATATTTTTTTTTAAAAAGAAAGGAAGGATGATATAATTAAAGGGCTGAAAGGAAAAATCTGCAACCAAGAATATTCTATCCAACAAGTACAATTCAGAATAGAAAGACAAAGAGTTTCCCAGACAGATCAACAGTGCAAGAAATATTAAAGGGGACTCTAAGTGCATAAGAAAGACCATAAGGAAGGGTAAGAAAGTAATAAACATAAAAGCAGTAAAAATAAGTATATCTGTAAAGATTAGTCAAGGAGTTCACAAAGTAAAAGATGTAAATTATGACACCCTACACCTAAAATGTGAGGAGAGAGGAGTAAAGAATCACCAACTTAATATAGACCAATATATGCAGAAAATGTTATATACAAACCTAGTGGTAACCACAAATCAAAAACCAATAATAGATATGCAAATACTAAAGAGAAATAAGTCATAGTATATCACTAAAGAAAGCGAACTTATGGTGAGAGAAGACAGTAAGGGAAGAAAGAAACAGAGAAGATATACAAAACCAGTGACAAAACCATAACAAAATGACAATAAATACATGTCTATTGATAATTACATTGAATGTAAATGGACTAAATGCTCCAATTAAAAGATATAGTGTGAATGAACAGATAAAATAACAAGACCCATGTATATGCTAACAAGAGACTCATTTCAGACCAAAAGAAACAGGCTGATTGAAAGTGAAGGGATGAAGAAATACTTATCACATGAATGGGTGTGAAAAGAAAGTCAGAATATCAATACTTAAACTGGAGAAGAGATTTTAAAACAAAGACTATAATAAGGGATGAAGATGGACACTGTGTAATAATTCAGGGGACAATGCAACAAGAAGATAAAACAATTGTAAATATTTATGCACCCAACATGGAAATACCCAAATACATAAAACAATTAATAACAAACATAAAGGAACTAAGAAATAGTTATACAAAAATAGTAGGGGACTTGAATACCACACTTACATTAATGGACAGATCATCTAATCAGAAAATCAACAAGTAAACACTAGCTTTGAATAACAAAATGGATGATATATATTTAATAGATATATTAATGAGGTGCCTAGGTGTTTCAGTTGTTGGGTGTCTGCCTTCTTCTCAGATCATGATCCTGGACTCCCAGGATCGAGCCCCACATTAGGCTCCCTGTTCAGCAGGAAGCCTACTTCTCCCTCTCTCACACCCACTGCTTGTGTTCCCTCTCTAGCTGTGTTTCTCTCTGTCAAATAAATAAAATATTTTAAAAAACAGATATATTCAAAATGTTCAATTTTACAGTAGAAAAATACACATTCTCTTCAAATGCACATAGAATATTCTCCAAAACAGATCACATATCAGGTCAAAAAACAAGTGTCAACAAATTAAAAGAAATCAAAATCATACTATGCAGCTTTTCTGATCATAACACATGAAACTAGAAATCAGCCCCAAGAAAAAAATCTGGAAAGAGCACAGGTATATGGAGGTTAAATAACATGCTACTAAACATGTTTGGTCAACCAAAAATTTAAAAAGTAACAAAAACATTTTGGTCAACCAAAAATTTAAAAAGTAACAAAAATTTACAGGGAAACAAATGAGAATGTAAACAGAATTGTCCAAAATCTTTGGGATGTATCAAAAGTGGTTCTAAGAGGGACTTTTTTTTTTTTTTTTTTAACATTACAGGCCTACCTCAGGAATCAAGAAAAATCTCAAATAAATAACCTAACCTTAGAACCAAAGGAGCTAGGAAGGAAGAACAAATAAGACCAAAAGAAGCAGAAGGAAGGAAATAACAAAGATTAGAACAGAAATAAGTGATATAGAAACTAACTAACTAACTAAATAAATAAATAAATAAATAATAAACAAACAAACAAACAAACAAGCAAGCAAACAAACACACCAATAGAGCATATGAAGCCAGGAGATGGTTCTTGAAAAGATCAACAAAATTGATAAACTTCTAGCCAGACTCATCAGAGAAAGAGGGAGAGAGAGAGAAGCAAACCAAAAGGGACTCATAACAGTGGAGAACAAACTAAGGGTTGAGAGAGGAAGGTGGGTGGGTGGACTAAATTGGTGATGAATGTTAAGGAGGATACTTGTTATACATAAGTGATAAATCACTCCTGAAACCAACATTACTCTGTATGCTAATTGAATAGAATTTAAATAAAAACTTGAAAGAAACAAGCAAAATAAGCAACTCAAAAAAGAGGGAAATCTCAAATAAAATTATGAATGAAAGTTAAGAAACAACAACCAACACCACAGAAATACAAACTGTAAGACAATATTATGAAAGACTATATGCCAACTAATTAGGCAAACTAGCAGAAATGGATAAATTCCTAGAAACATATAATCTACAAAACTTATGCAGTAAAACATAGAAAATTTGAACAGGCTTTTACCAGCAAGGAGGTTAAATCAATAGTCAAAAAATTATCAGCAAAGAAAGGTCCAGGAATAGACAGCTTCACAGGCGAATTCTATCAAACATTTTGAAGAAGCATTAATACCTATTCTCCTCAAAATATTACCAAAAAATAGACTTGAAAGAAAAAGTTCAAATTCATTCTATGAAGCCAGTATCACACTGATACCAAAACCGGATAAACACATCAAGAAAGAAAGAAAGAAAGAAAGAAAGAAAGAAAGAAAGAAAGAAAGAAAGAAAGAAAGAAAGAAAGAAAGAAAGAAAGAAAGAAAGAAAAGAAAGAAAGAAACTATAGAGCAACATCTCTGATGGATGTAAATGCAAAACTCCTCAACAAAAAATAGCAAAACAAACTGAATACATTAACAACATTACTCACCACAACCAGGTGGGATTTACTCCCATGATCTGAGGGGGATTTCAATATTTGCAAATCAATCAACATGATATATCAAATCAAAAAGAAAAAGGATGTAAGCTATATGATCATCTCAACAGAGAAAATGCATTTGACAAAGTACAACATCTATTCCTGATAAAATCCCTCAACAAAGTATGTTTATAGGAAACATACCTCAATAACCAGAGTGTCTACACCAGCTTACATTCCCACCAAGAGTGTAAGAGAGTTCCCCTTTCTTCACATCCTTGCCAACATTTGTCATTTCCTGACTTATTAATTTTAACCATTCTGACTGGTGTGAGGTAGTATCTCATTGTGGTTTTGATTTGTATTTCCCTGATGATAAATGACATTGAGCATTTTTTTTTAAGTATCTGTTAACCATCTGTATGTATTTGGGAAAATGTCTATTCATGTCTTCTATCCACTTCTTAACTGGATTTTTGGGGGTATTTTGTGTTGCATTTGGTGAGTTCTTTAGAGATTTTGATTAGTAACCCTTTATCAGATATGTCATTTGATAATATCTTCTCACATTCTGAAAGTTGCCTTTTAGTTTTGTTGATTTTTTTCCTTCACTGTGCAGAATATTTTATCTTGATGAAGTCCAATAGCTTATGTTTTGCTTTTGTTTCCCTTACATCAGGAGACATGTCTAGCAAGAAGTTGCTGTGGCTGATGTTAAAGAAATTGCTACCTTTTTTCTCCTCTAGGATTTTTATGGCTTCAAGTCTCACACTTAGGTCTTTCATCCATTTTGAATTTATTTTTATCTATGGTGTAAGAAAGTGGTCCAGTTTCTTTCTTCTGCCTGATGTTGTCCAGTTCTCCCAACACCATTTGCTGAAGAGATTATCTTTTTTCCATTGAATATTCCTTCCTGCATTGCCAAAGATTAATTGACCATGGGGAACCCAAGAAGTGCATTTGGTTAAGCATTTGACTCTTGGTTTTGGCTCAGGTCATGATCTGAGGTTCCTGTGATCAAGCCCTGAGTTGGACTCTGTGCACATCATGGAGTCTGCTTGATGTTCTCTCTCTCTCTCTCTGTCCCTCCCACTTGTGCTGTCTCTCTCTCTAAAATAAATAAATAAATCTTTAGAAAAAGGATTATTTGACTGTATAGTTTTTGGTTCCTTTCTGAGTTTTCTATTCTGTTCCATTGATTTATGTATTTATTTCCATGCCAGTACTATATTTACAAAATAGTTTGAAGCCTGGAATTGTGATGTCTCCAGCTTTGCTTTTCTTTTTCAGGATCACTTTGGATATTCAGGGTCTTTTCTGGTTCTGTACAAATTCTATCTTTTCTGGGGTGTTTGTTCTAACTGTGTGAAAAATGCTGGTGGTATTTTGATAGATATTGCATTAAATACATAGGTTTCTTTGGATAGTACAGACATTTTAACAATGTTCTTCCAATCCATGAACAAGGAATGCTTTTCCATTTCTTTGTGTTCTCTTCAATTTTCTTCATATATATTCTGTAGTTTTCAGAGTACATATCTTTTCCCTCTTTGGGTAGGTTTATTCCTAGGTGTCTTATTGGTTTGGGTGCAATTGTAAATGGATCAATTCCTTGATTTCTTTTTCTGCTGTTTCATTATTGGTGTATAGAAATGCAACCGATTTCTCTATATTGATTTTATATCCTGAAACTTTGATAAATTTGTTTATTAGTGCTAGCAGTTTTCTGGTGGAGTATTTTGGTTTCTACATAAAATATCATGTTGTATGCAAATGGTGAAAATTTCACTTCTTCCTTGCTGATCTGAATGTCTTTTATTCTTTTTATTGTTTATTGTTGAGACTAAGACTTCAAGTACTATGTTAAATAGCAATGTCGAGATGGACATTCCTATCTTATTCCTAACAATAGAAGAAAAGCTCTGTTTTTCCCATTGAGGATATTAGCTGTAGGTCTTTTGTATATGGCCTTTATGAATTATGTTTCCTCTATCCTTACCTACTGGGTTGAGAGTTTTTATCACGAATGGAGGCTGTCCTTTGTCAAATGCTTGTTCTGCTTCTATTAAAGGATTATATGGTTCCTATCCTTTCTTTTATTAATGTGTTATATCACGTTGGTTGATTCACAAATATTGAACCACCCCTGCAGCCCAGGAGTAAATCTCACTTGATTGTGGTGAATAATTCTTTTAATGTACTGTTGGATTTGTTTTGCTAGGATCTTGTTGAGCATTTTTGCATCCATGTTCATCAGGGATATTGGCCTGTAATTCTCTTTTTTATTGGGGTCTTTTTCTGGTTTTGGAATCAAGCTAATGCTGGCCTCAGAGAATGAGTTTGGAGTTTTTCTTCCATTTCTATATTTTGGAACAATTTGAGAAGAATAGATAAATATTATTTCTTCTTTAATGTCTAGTAGAATTACCCTGGGAAGCCATTGGGTCCTGGAGGGTTTTTTGTTTGTTTTTTTGCGGGGCAGAGATTTGAGATTACTGATTACATTTCCTTGCTGGTTATGGGTCTGTTCAAATTTTCTATTTCTTTGTGTTTCAGTTTTGGTAGTTTGTATATTTCTAGAAATTTGCACATTTCTTCCAGATTGCCCAGTTTTTGACATATAGTTTTTCATAATGTTCTATTATGATTATTTGTATTTCTACAACATTGGTTATGATCTCTCCTCTTTCATTCTCGATTTTATTTGGGTCCTTTCTATTTTCTTTTTGATAAATCTGGGTAGAGATTTATCAATTTATTAATTTTTTAAAGAACCAGTTCTTGGTTTCATTGATTCATTTTACTAGTTTCTTTGGTTTCTTTCTATATCATTTATTTCTGCTCTAATATTTATTATTTC
Organism: Spilogale gracilis; assembly: GCA_004023965.1. Taxonomy (NCBI): domain Eukaryota; kingdom Metazoa; phylum Chordata; class Mammalia; order Carnivora; family Mephitidae; genus Spilogale; species Spilogale gracilis. The sequence goes on from PITA01008946.1 coordinate 70,718, forward strand.
CCTTCTGCTGGCTTTGGGCTTTATTTGCTATCCTTTTCCTAGCTCTTTTATGTTTAAGGTTGTGTATTTGAGATTTTTCTTGCTTTGTGGGGTAGGCCTGTATTACAATATACTTCCCTCTTAGGTCTACCTTCATTTCATCAAAAGGTTTTGGACTGTTGTGTTTTAATTTTCATTTGCTTCCTTGTACTTTTTAAATTTCTTCTTTAATTTCCTGCTTAACCTAGTCATTCTTTAGTAGGGTATTCTTTAACCTCCATGTATTTGTGATCTTTCCATTTTTTTTTTCTTGTCCTTGGTTTCAAATTTCATAGCATGGTCTAAAATATGCATGGAATGATCTTGATCTTTTTGTCCTTGGTGAGGACGGATTTGTGACCTGGGAGAGTCTTCCATGCACACTTGAAAATAATGTGTATTCTGTTCCGTTGCTTTAGGGTGAAATGTTCTAAATATATCTGTGAAGTTCATCTGGTCCTGTGTGTCTTTCAAAGCCATTGTTTCCTTGTTGATTTACTGCTTAGGTGATCTGTCCATTGGTGTAAATGGGGTGTTAAAGTCCTCTATTATTATATTATTACTGATGAGTTTCTTTAATTCTGTTATTAATCAATTTATATATTTGGGTCCTCCCAACTTGGGGGCATAAATATTTACAATTGTTACATCTTCTTTTTGGATAGACCCTTAATTATGATATAATACCTCTCTTCATATCTTGTTACACTCTGGTTTAAAATCTAGTTTGTCTAATATAAGTGTGGCTAGTTGGGCCTTCTTTTAACATCCATTAGCGTAACAGATGGCTTTCCATACCCTAACTTTCAATCTGTAGGTGTCTTTGAGTCCAAAATGAGTCTCTTGTAGGCAGAATGTGATGGGTCTTGTTTTTTATTTTTATTTATTTTTTACTTTTTTTAATCCATTCTGACACTTTATGTCTTTTGATTGGAGCATTTAGTCCAATAATGTCCAGAGTGATTATTGAAAGATATGAATTTAGTGCCATTGCGTTACCTATAAAGTTGGTATTTCTGGTGATGTTTTCTGTTCCTTTCTAGTCTTTGTTATTTCCCCTCTCCCCACTCAAAGAGTCCCCTTTAATATTTTGGCAGGGCTGGTTTAGAAGTCACAAACTCCATTAGTTTTTGTTTGTTTGGGAAACTCTTTATCTCTCTTTCTATTCTGAATGACAGATTTGCTGGATAAAATGTTCTTGGCTACATATTTTTCCCATTTAGCACATTGAGTATATCCTTCCACTTTCTTCTGGTCTGCTTTGTTTCTGTTATGTATAGATATCATGAGACTCTGATATATATTCTTTTGTCTTTTAAGGACTTTTCCCCCCTTTCTTCTTTCAGGATTCTTTCCATATCTTTGTATTTTGTAAATTTGACTATGATATGTCTTGCTGATGGCTGGCTTTTGTTGAATTTCATGGGAGTTCTCTGTACTTTTTGGAGTTTTGATGTCTGTGTCCTTCTCCAGATTATGAAGGTTTTGTTTTTTTGTTTTTTGTTTTTTAGATTTTATTTATTCATCTGACAGAAAGAAACAGCGAGAGAGGGAACACAAGCAGGGGGAGTGAGAGAGGGAGAAGCAGGCCTCCACCATGCAGGGAGCCTGATGTGGGGTTCAATCCTGGGTCTCTGGAATCATGACCTGAGCTGAAGGCAGTTGCTTAAACAACTGAGCCACCCAGGCACCCCAGATTAGGGAAGTTTTTAACTATAATTTGCTCAAATAAACCTTCTGCTCCCTCTTCTCTCTCTTCATCTTCTTGTATGAATGTTATTACATTATAAGACTCCTAAGTATGGATGTTATTACATTATAACAGGTTGTTGAGCTCCCTAAGTCTACCCTTATGATCTAATACTTTTCTTTCCCTCTTTTTTTAATTCATTATTTTCTATAATTTTATCTCTGTATCACTGATTTGTTCCTCTGTTTCATCCATCCTAATTGCTATGGCATCCATTTGGGTTTGTATTTCATTTATAAAATTTTTAATTTTGGCCTGACTAGATTTTAGTTCTTTTATCTCTGTAGTAAGAAATTCTCGAGTGTCTTCTACAGTTTTCTCAAGTCCAACTAGTATCCTTATAATTGTTGTTTTAAATTCTAGTTCAGACATCTTACTTATATCTGTACTGGTTAAATCCCTGGCTGTTACTTCTACTTCCTGCTCTTTCTTTTGGAGTGATTTCCCTATCTTATTTTGTCCAGAAGAAAAAAAAATAAAGCTAGACCTTTGATGTGTTTTGGTCTTCTTTTTTTTATATTATTTTATTTTTTCAGTGTTCCAAGATTTATTGTTTATGCTCCACACCCAGTGCTCCATGCAATACGTGCCCTCAGTACCCACCACCAGGCTCTCCCATTCCACCACCCTCTCCCCTCCAATACCCTCAGTTTGTTTCTGAGTCCAAAGTCTCTTATGTTTCATTTCCCTCCCTGAATTACCGTACTTCCCATTTTTTTTCCATCTCCTACTCTCCTCTATATTACTCCCTATGTACCACAACTAAGTGAAACCATGTGCTATTTGACTTTCTCTATTTGGTTTATTTCACTCAACATAATCTCTTCCATTATGGTCTATGTTGCTACAAAAGTTGGATATTCGTCCTTTCTGATGGAGGCAGAAGCTAGATAGAAAAAATAAAAGTATGTGTATATATATATATATATACACACACGTATTTTATATATGTATATATATAAAAGTATGTATATATATTTCTGAGTTACTTATAATATATATGTTTATTTCTGAGTTACTTATTATATATATAATATATATTATATATAATATATATTTATTATACACACATGTATTTATATATGTACATATATAAAAGTATGTATATATATTTCTGAGTTACTTATTATATATAATAATATACATATACTATACTTATTATATATAATATATGTATATATATATAATATATACGTATATTATTATATATAATAAGTAACTCAGAAATATAAATATCTCAGATATAAATAATATATATATTATAAATAATTCAGAAAAAAATACAAGTAGTTAAAAAATGAAAATGAGAGTTGAGTTGAAGCTTTGTAGGATACTATGATTAGTATACATGGTGCATGAGAGGGGTTTGTCCTGGTCTTTGGGGGAAAGGCCTCTTGCTCTGATTCTTAGGTTGACTTGCCCTCATAGAGATGCAACTGCTGGGCACAGGGGTCCTGGGCTTAGTGTAAGTGGTTCTTGTCTCACTTGATGATGCTGCAAATCACCACCATTTTGAGATATCACCTCTTACCTATCTCAATGGTTAAAATAAACAACTCAAGAAATAACAACTGTTGGTGAGAATGTGAAGAAAAAGGAACTCTCATGCACTTTTGATGAAAATTCAAACTGGTGAATCCACCGTGGAAGACATTACAGAGATTTTGCAAAAAGTTAAAAATAGAACTACTCTGTGATCCAGAAATGGCACTACTGGATATCTATACCCAAATATGAAAACATTAGTTTGAAGGAATATATACACCCCTATGTTTATTAGAGCATTATTTATAATAGCCAAATTATGGAGGCAGTGTTAAGTGTCCATTAATATATTAAGAAGGTCTTATATAGTTATATTATACCTATGTATATTATATAGCTGTGTGTGTGTGTGTGTGTGTGTGTGTGTGTGTGTGTGTTATTCAGTCATAAAGAATGACTGGAACCTGGTTCGCTTAGTCATTAAATGTCTGCCTTTGGCTCCGCCCTGGGATTGAGCCCCATATCAGGCTCCCTACTTAGGGGAAGACCTGCTTCTCCTTCTCCCACTTCCCCTGCTTGTGTCCTCCCCTTTCTCTGTCAAAAAATAAATAAATATTTTAAAAAATGAATGACTGGAATATTATTTAGTCATAAGCAATGAAATCTTACCATTTGCAACAACTTGAAACAATCTCAGTAGTATAATGTTATGTAAAATAAGTTAGTCAGAGAAAGACAAATACTCTGTGATTACACTCATACCTCAAACTTAAGAAACAAAACAAATCAACAAAGGAAATAAAAATAAATGAACCAAAAAACAGTCTCAACTACAGAGAACAGAGGGTTACCAGAGGGGAGGTGAATGGAGTGTATACTTTAAATAGGTGAAGGAGGTTAAAGAGTACATTTATCTTGATGAACCGTAAATAATATATGAAATTGTTGAAGCATTATATTGTACAAATGAATCCAAATATAATACCATATATTTCCTCACTGGAATTAAAATAAAACATATAAAAATGGAAGGTAAGTAAAAAAATAAATGGACATGATAAATAAAACAAGAGATAGTACTTTCTGGGGGAAGATGGTGGAAGGCTGGGTGACCCCATTTCGGGGAGCCCCCTGAAGTGAGCTCAATTCCTGCACAAAACACTACAGGAACACTGTGAGCACCCATGAAATCAACCTGAAATGTAATATTTCGCACTTCTGGATCACTATGGGGAATGAAGAACATTGGCAAAGAGGTAGAGTGGAATGGGAGTGATCGGAGGGATACCCAAAGACAAGGGGTGCAGGGGAGGAAGCCCACAGAGGCAACCCATTGGAAAGCAATTCCCCAGCACGAAAGTGCTCTGTATTTGGGGAACAACAGCAGATTACGGTCTGATTCAAAGCAAACAGAAACTGAGTGCCTGAGAGGCATCTGGGGAAACAGGGATATAGATCTGAAGAGAGAAAGTGCGCCTCGGTGCGCGCGAGGGAACGTGTGGAGCTGGCGGAGCAGAGTCTATTTTTCTGCCACTTTTTCCCTTTTTTTTTTTTCTTTTTCTCTTTCCTCCGCTGCTTTTCTCTGCCACTTCTCTCCAGCCCATGGGCCAGGCGCGGATCCCCCAGGGAAGGTGATTTTGCAGACTTGAGTGTAACCTGCGGGGCCGCAGGACCTCAGTCCCTTCTGCATGGGGGTACACCATTGACTCCTTGGGCACAGACAAGGTCGCGTGACCCAAAATCAGTTGCGGTTTCTGGGGCGCGGGAGTGAAACGACAAGCGGGAACTTAGGACAGGAATCAAACCAGCATCTGCGCTCTGCCCGGTTGTGAAAGTCGGCCAACGGAGAAGATACAGGGAGAGGCTGTGGGCCCCCACGTTGTCCACTGGGTTGCTAATTAGGGACTCGCTCTGGGAGTGTCTGGGCACAACATCTTGCTAAGACCTGACTTCCTGAACAACTGCAAAAAGACGCAAAAGAACAAACACTCCAGAGAACTAAAGCCTGACAACCTGGTTGCCATGGTCCCCAGTCCCTAGGAAGGGGGCAGAGAGACACAGCCCAGGTAAAAGGGACTGAAAAACAGCATGGCAGACCCCGCCCCCAGAAGGCAAGCAAGTAGCACAAGAGGACAATACCTAAACTGTAAAACCCCAACATCAGGGGGAAAGGCAATATGTTAAGATCCTGGTACTACCCCAAAAGCTATATGCTTTATTGATAGAGTTTTTCACCTTATTTGCTTTTTTAACATTTTTCTATTTTTACTTTTAAAGTTTCCACTTTAGACTTAAAAATTCATTCTCACGGTTTTTGTTCTTTTAATTTTTAACCCGCTTTTTATCACAACATGATACTTAATACCACACTCCATAATAATTTTTTACCTTGAAATTATTTCAAACCATACCTGTGTTTTCTGTTGTTATTGTTGTTGCTTCTCATTTGTTTGCTTTATCTGTTTTCCTTTTTTCTCTCTTCTTTCCTTTATTTTTTCTTTTAAATATACATATAGGTGATCCTGCATCACTATTCAATACTACCCCTATATACAAACCAGTTCTAATCTCCATATATCTTTAAAAAGTGGACTCCTCTAACAATAATAACAAGACAAACTTGGGAGGATCTGAAATACTTTCCTTGTCCACAAGGAGTGTCTGCCATCACCTTCCCACCCTTGTCTGTCACTGATTCTGTGTAATTGTTTTTGCCTTTGTATTATATAAATACTGGTCTTGGGGGTCATTAAGGTTGGGCTGAGCTTTTTGATCTCTTCATTTACTCTTGATGGTCTTTTTCTTTACCCTGTAGTATTTTTGAACCATATAAATCCTACCACGGGGCCCTCCTCTGGCAGGGTTTTTTTTTTTTTTTTTTTTTTTTTCTTGCTTCCTTTCTCCACTTCTCTTTTTTCTTCTTCCTCCTTTTCAGTGGTGAATTATGATTGCTCAAAAACCTTGCAGTGACCAATTCACCTGGATAGTGGCTGATATATTTAGCTATACACCCCCTCAACCGCTCCTCACCACAGTGACTCGGAGGAGGAACATCAACAGAAGAAGAACCCTGAGACTGCAACCCTGGTCACAGAATTACTGGAAATGAACATAAACAAGATGACAGAAATGGAATTCAGGGCAGCCATCATCCAAGCAATGGCTAATTTGGAAAAGAACATTAGTCTCAAGTGGAAGCCATAGTAACAGAAGTGAAAGCTGAGGTTAGAAAGGCTATTGATGAGATTCAATCTAATTTAAATATGCTAACAGCCAAGTAAGTGAAGCTGAAGATCATATCAGTGATTTAGAAGACAGATGGATTAAGAAGGAGGAGCAAGAGAAGTCATGGAGCAGACAGCTAAAATCCCATGAAAACAGAATAAGGGAAATAAATGAGGCCATGAAATGCTCCAATATCAGAATTATTGGAATCCCCGAAGGAGTTGAGAGAGAGAGAAGCCTAGAAGATACAGTTGAACAAAACATGGATGAAAATTTCCCAAATCTGGGAAATGAAACAAATGTTCATGTCCTAGAGTCAGAGAGGACACCCCCCAAGATCAATGAGGTCAGAAAAAACATCCAGGCACATAATTGTGAAATTCGCGAATCATAAAACAAAGAATATGTCTTAAGGGCAGCTAGGGGAAAGCGATCACTTACCTATGGAGGGAGGACCATCAGAATAACGTCAGACCTTTCCACAGAAACCTGGCAAGCCAGAAAGGGCTGGCAAGACATATTCAGGAATTTACATGACAAAAATATGCAACCAAGGATAATGTATCCAGCAAGGTTGACTTTCAAAATGGAAGGAGAAATAAAGAGCTTCCAGGACTGCCAAGGTCTAATAGATTATGCAACCCCCAAGCCAGCACTACAAGAAATACTAAGAGGGGTTCTATAAAAGAGAAATGAACACAAGAGTGACACAGAACAGAAATTTAGAGGTAATCTATAGAAGCATGAACTCCACAGGCAACATGATGTCAATACAAACGTATCTATCAATAAGCACTCTCAATGTGAATGGCCTAAATGTTCCAATAAAAAGACACAGGGTTGTAGACTGGATAAAACGACAGGACCCATCCATGTGCTGTTTACAAGAGACTCATCTTGAATCTAAAGACACTTCCAGATTGAAAATGAGGGGATGGAAAACCATCTTTCATGCCAATGGACCCCAAAAGAAAGCCAGGGTAGCAATCTCATATCAGACAATTTGGATTTTAGTCTAAAAATTGTAGTCAGAGACACAGAAGGACACTGCATTATTCTTAAAGGGTCTATACATCAAGAAGATCTAACAGTTGTAAATATTCAACAATCTAGAAGATATGGACACATTCCTAGAAACCTGTAAACTTCCAAGACTGAAACAGGAAGACATTGACAATCTGAATAGATCAATGTCTAGTAAAGAGGTTGAAGCAGTGATCAAAAACCTCCCAAAACAAGAGTCCAGGACCAGACAGATTCCTTGGGGAATTCTACCAAACATTCGAAGAAGAAATAACACCCATTCTCCTGAAGCTCTTTCAAAAAATAGAAACAGAAGGAAAAGTTCCAGACTCTTCATAGAAATGAAGCCAGCATTACTTTAATCCCCAAACCATAAAGACTCCATCAAAAAGGAGAACTTCAGACCAATATCTCTGATAAATATGGATGCCAAGATTCTTAACAAGATCCTTGCTAACGGGATCCAACAATACATTAAAAAGATTATCCACCATGACCAGGTGGGATTTATCCCAGGGATGCAAGTGTGGTTCAACACTCGAAAATCAATCAATATGATAGAACAAATCAATAAGAGAAGAGAGAAAAACTACATGGTCCTCTCAATTGATACAGAAAAGGCATTTGACAAAATACAACATCAATTCCTGATTCAAACTCTTCAAAGTATAGGGATAGAGGGAACATTCTTCAACCTCATAAAATCTATCTGTGAAAAACTCACAGCAAATATCATTCTCAGCGAGGAAAAAATGACAACCTTCCCTCTGAGATCAGGCACAAGACAAGGATGCCCACTCTCACCACTACTGTTCAACATAGTGTTAGAAGTCCTAGCAACAGCAATCAGACAACAGAAAGAAATAAAAGGTATTCAAATTGGCAAAGAAGAAATCAAACTCTCTGTCTTTGCACATGGCATGATACTCTATGTGGAAAACCCAAAAGACTCTACCCCTAAACTCCTAGAACTCATACAACAATTTGGTAATGTGGCAGGATACAAAATCAATGCACAGAAATCACTTGCGTTCTTATACCCTAACAATGAAAATATAGAAAGGGAAATCAGAGAATCAATTCCGTTTACTATAGCACCAAAAACCATAAGATACTTAGGAATAAGCCTAATCAAAGAAGTCAAGGATCTGTACTTGAGGAACTATAGAACACTCATGAAAGAAATTGAAGAAGACACAAAAAGATGGAAGAACATTCCATGCATGTGGATCAGAAGAATAAACATTGTTAAAATGTCTATACTGCCCAGAGCAATCTATACTTTCAATGCCATTCTGATCAAAATTCCACCAACATTTTTCAAAGCATTGGAACAAACAATCCTAAAACATATATGGAACCAAAAAAGACCCCGGATCACTAAGGAATTGTTGAGGAAGAAAAACAAAGCTGGGGGTATCTCGTTACCTGACTTCTGGCTTTATTACAAAGCTATGAAGTCCAAGACAGCATGGTACTGGAACAAAAACAAGAAATAGACCAATGGAACAGAGTAGAGAGTACAGATATGGACCCACAAATCCATGGTCAAATTATCCTAGGCAAAGCAGGAAAAAATATCCAGCAGAAAAAGACAGTCTCTTCAATAAATGGTGCTGGGAAAATTGGGCAGCTACATATAGAAGAATGAAACTAGACCATTCTCTTAGACCACACACAAAGGCAAACTTGAAATGGATGAAAGACCTCAACATGAGGCAGGAATCCATCAAAATCCTGGAAAAGAACATAGGAAGACCTCTTTGACATCGGCCACAGCAACTTCTTTCAAGACACATCTCCAAAGGCAAAGGAGACAAAAGCGAAAATGAACTTCTGGGACTTCATCAAAATGAAAAGCTTCTGTACAGCAAAGGAAACAGTAAAAAAAAAAAACAAAGAGGCAATCCACAGAATGGGAGAGGATATTTGCAAATGACACTACAGACAAAGGGCTGATATCCAAGATCTATAAAGAACTATTCAAACTCAACATCCAAAAAAAGATGAGCACATCAAAAAATGGGCAAGAGACATGAAGAGGCACTTCTCCATAGAAGATATACAAACGGCTAACAGACACATGAAAAAATGTTCAGCGTCACTAGCTATCAGGGAATTTCAAACCAAAACCACACTGAGATACCACCTTACACCAGTCAGAATGGCCAAAATTAACAAGTCAGGAAACAACAGGTGTTGGAGAGGCTGTGGAGAAAGGGGAACTCTCTTATACTGTTGGTGGGAATGTAAGCTGTGAAGCCACTTTGGAAAACAGTGTGAATATTCCTTAAAAAATTAAAAATAGATCTACCCTATGACCCTGCAATTGCACTACTGGATATTTACCCCAAAGATACAGATATAGTGAAAAGAAGGGCCATATGTACCCCAATGTTCATCGCAGCAATGGCCACAACCGCCAAACTGTGGAAAGAGCCAAGGTGCCCCTCAACAGATGCATGGATAAAGAAGATGTGGTACATATACAATGGAATACTATGCCTCCATCAAAAAGGATGGATATCCAACTTTTGTATCAACATAGACTGGACTGGAAGAGATTATGCTGAGTGAAATAAGCCAAGTAGAAAAAGTCACGTATCACATGGTTTCACTTACTTGTGGTGCATAAGGGGTGATATAGAGGAAAGTAGGAGAAGGAAAGGAAATGGGAAGTAGGTAATTCAGGGAGGAAAGGAAGCATGAGACTTTGGACACAGAAATAACAGAGGGACTGGGAGGGAGTGTTTGGGTGATGGTAGAGCCTGGTGG